>VYZV01009271.1:63170-79226 GCA_013401275.1 Pandion haliaetus
TAAGTCGGAGGGTGTTCTCTCTCTAAACATCTTTAGTCATCAGCATAAGGAAGGAGCGAAGTTAGGATAGGATTTGTCACCTGCAACTCCTGGTGCTGTCTTATTCCAGAAACAGGCAAGACAGCTGTAACTTAAAAACCTCTTGAAACAGAGGTAGAGTTGTTGGATTACAAGTTTCAAAAAGAAGAGACTCAGTGAAATACGTTTTCAGTTCAGTCTTCGTTCCAGTCTTTGTCATTTTTATATGCTTTTTCTTTGACATGAGAAGAATTTTCCAGTTGTTCTGCTCAAAACCTGAACATCCAGAAGAGATTCTTGGAATACGTTTGTTTACAAAAATTTTTCACAAATCCAACAAGCAAGAACTCAGGCATACAGAAAAGGAGTTGCTTTGATCTGTGTCTGTAGTAGGAACAATGAAAAGCCAGAAGTGTGTAATGCATTAGCTGTTGCACAGTTGAGGTAGGCAGCTGAACAAGCTGGCCAAGGAACAGAACCTTAGAGTGAAAATCAGAAGCTGTCCAAAGGGATACTGTGTCTCTTCAGTATTTGTGCCTTTAGACTGAATGTCGCAGTAGTCTACCTCTCTCTTCTTTTCATACAAATTTCCATTCTCTACATTCTGATTTTCTGTCCTACATGTCTTACAAATCATCCTCAAGCCCATAGTCTCTCCTGACTAGAGTATCCATATTGCCTCTTCTTCCATTAAATACCTTTGTATGTAGTCTCAAGAAGAGCTGGTATAGCCCTTGCCGGTGTGACACTCACACCACTTAGTTTTGTTTCTGATTAATTCCCTACACCTCTTCCTTGCAGACCTAGCTTCTTTTGTCATTTGCAGTTTCAAATACCAGGTGCCATCCTCCTCACCGCACAACATTGTTTGCACACCCAGAGACCACCCATCAGAGTTTCTCCCCAGAACCCCGCCTGTGGCTTTGCTCCAAAACAGGAATTACTTCTTCTATGATGCTTTCATTGCTTTCTCACCTGTGTTTCTTAAGGAATGGTTTTCAGGGGCATTCTGTTTTCTCTCTAATTAAAATTTCACTGTATGAATGCTGAAACAAAGATTTCTTATAATTTCTGTTCTCCCAGTGGCCAGACCCAGTATGCCTATCCACCTATTAAGCTCAATGGAAAAAGAAATGTAATGCAGAGATAGAGCACATTCATTAACCCCTGGAGAGAAGGGGAGTTAGTGCTAGTTTAACTGGGAGTAACTACTCTGCAGTCAATAAGATTATTCTTGTATGTAAGATGTTTTGCAAAGGTAACCAGATCCCTGGGGGTACTTGAGAATTCCTCTCCTGCCTCTTCAAGCAGTGATGCATCAGGCAATCCAGGGCAGAAACAGAGGATTTGGTATTTGAGGTAGTTTCTTTAATACCAGAGTTTATTTTTCTGTGTTGGAAGGAAGCGAGCCATGGGAAATATGGCCAATAAATTGCTACAGCTCGGTAAGAAAACAGTGTCAGTGGGTGAAAAACATTGTACGTTCACTTTACAGAGCCCCTTATGGAAAGGCTGTGGATATGTGGTCTGTAGGCTGTATCCTGGGAGAGCTGAGCGATGGGCAGCCCTTGTTTCCCGGAGAGAGTGAGATTGACCAGCTCTTCACCATTCAGAAGGTGCTAGGCCCGCTGCCAGCCGAGCAGATGAAGCTCTTCTATAGCAACCCACGCTTCCATGGCTTGCGGGTAAGAGAAGGCTTTGTTCTTTTCTTTAAATTTACTCACACGGTATTTACAGTATTGTCATTGTTGCTGTGAAGGTTCTTCTCATTTACATTGTGCATTATCTATTGCATGTGTTTCTGTGTAAGTAGAAGATACTTAGATGATAAGACATTTGTAATTCAAAGTAAAATTCTGATTACACCAGTGTTGAGTTTTAGAATATGTTTGTTTTACTGTTAGAAGTTGATTAAAGACTTCGTTTCATTTCTTTGACTTGTCTGGCATGCAAGTTAGCATTTATCCCCAGCTTAGTATTACCCTGCCAGGTTTGCACTGTGAAGTTCAGTGCATAGCTCTGTCAGTTCGGCGTGTGGAAAATTGATGCCTGCTGTCTTCAGGCTACTCTGTTGGAAAAATCTGAGCCATAGATGCTGCTGTCATGGCAGAAGAGCTTTTTGCCTTTTGCCTTGCGTTCCTGGGGAGTTGATGTAAGCCACGTGAGTAAAAAAGCTCTTCCTACTGACAGCGTTGTTCCCCTTTCAGGGGTTTGCCAATACCATGTCATGACAGAGGCTCACTAGTGTGGCGAAGCTGCTCAAGCTGAGAAGCGCAATATGGCAAAATCCCAGAAGCGATATATAAGTAATAGCTCCGTTATCTTTAACAATACTTGGTCGGTGATTGTAGTCATGTTTCCTTGCAATTCATTTTTTGTTGTCATTTTTTATTAACGAATGTTGCTTAGAAAGGTGAATTTACGGTCTTGATAAATGGCCTGAAATCATTAGCGTAATATCCTATAAAGAGACGTACAGAGGTTTTGGGAGGCCTGGTCTGTGCTAAAGATTCAAGATTTGAGTTTTACTCTGTAAAAGAGAAAACTTAGAGAATGAGAAAGGGAAAAGAGGGGGAACCTAGTTGTGTTAAAACGTGTTAAAAGGTGCCATAAATTGGGTTTAGCTGATGATTGTAAGAAATAGTTGGCTTGAGCAGTTAGGATAATTATTTTAGCTACAAGGATAGCTAATTCCTAAGAGGTTTTGTTGAAGTTTGTAGACCCTCCATCAGTGGAGAGTTTAAAAAAAAACAGACAAGCATTTCATACAAGGTCCTATTTGTATTTGATCATGTTTAGAACAGTGTGCTGGATAGGATTTTCTGTTTAAAAAAAATTATAGCCCCTTATCAGGAAGGCAATCCTTTAAAAGTTTTAAGCAAGATAAATTACCGCCTCTTCAACATTATTTTACAGCAGTTGTAGTTATGCAGTGTAATCTTACTTGGATAAATGCTCCGTAATGTCTTAGGATGAGAACGAAGTATCTTTGTTTTGTAGCTTTAAAACACAGTAATTCAAGAAGACAGGATGGACCTAATGTGATTAGCACAGCTTTGAGAGTTGAGTCTGTTCTCATCCTGGATCAATGGTTTATTATTTGGCCTCAGACATGTTGCTGCCTTCTTAGCCCCATCTGTGAAGTCAGGATATTAATGATGATGACAGTGACATATGCCTTCTAATAGAGAGTAGGTTTTGAATACTGAAGTAAAGTCTGAATAATGGCTTAAACGTGAAAAATACTACAAAGAATATTGGTTCAGAATGTGATATTCATTAGTTAATGCATGGGAAAAAAATATTCCATGCTACACAACAATGTTAAACATACATTTTTCTGAATGTAGCCTAGTGCTTAATAATGGAAGGTTTTCTGTTGCGTAGCAGATAGGAGGTATGCTGTGATCATGCTATTGACAGGCTGGATCTGGCGCTGGGTATTCACAAGATAGAAACTAGCCACGAGGAGGGATTGTTTACCCGTATGTCCAGGCTTTGTGAATTTCTATATTACCGTAACTGTGAGTACTACCATGTTGTAGCACAGGATTTTAAAAACTCCAGTACGAACGCTCCAGCACCACATGCACATGTATACAGATGCGTGTTTGCAAACTTTCTGTCTTTTCTTCCTGCTCAGTTCCTCCATGCGTGTGTGGAGAGGGGGGGAGAGAGAGAGACACCCAGAGACACCCCCCCGCACACACGAGTTTTCCTCACTCCTGAGGTTTAGGGAGTGTTTAGTGATCTCTTTTTGCTTGTTTTGAGGAATTAAAAATCCATGGTATGTTGAAAGCCCGAGGAAATAAAATAACGTGGGATCAGAAAGTACCAATAGGCTCGTGCCCTTATGGAAAATGTGAATGGTTATGTAGGACTGTAAATACTGTTCTACAAATAAGTCATAGATAAGCTGGAGAATCTGAACAATTCCAGTGAGTAGCCATCTCTTATTACTGCTTTGCATGGCTTCAGCACATTTTAATGTTTCCCTGATCATTCCAAATGTAAAATCTTTTTTATATCTTCTTCATTCTACATGAAGACAAGAATATTTTGCCATTTGGTTCATGTAAAAAGTGGAGGAAGCACGGAAGCCTTGCTTCACCTAAGTTACTATTGAAGATCAACATAGCAGACTTGGATTTAAAAAAATTCTCAATCATTCGTAAACCACTTCAAAAAAAAATAAAGTAAAAAGAAAAATACAGCGACTATTTAGGAACAAACACATTCAAACTATGTTCTTTCATTTTCCTTCAAAGCTCCCATAATGTAATATATGAAAAGTAATGTCAGTACAAACAGTGGGCAGCAATTCATAGTGGTCTCACACTTACACATATACAGTGCACATGCAGTGCGTTTTGCTTCCAAATAAACTGCATTTTTGGAAACGAGTGTTTGTACTGGCTTGCTCTTTAAAGCATAGGTTTGAAGCTAGTATTTAATCTGAGGAAGGTGAACGTGTAGATGTATGCACCTAGCTGTAACAGTCCTTAGATGTGAGAGTTGAAAAATGCGCAAGTGAAAGGAAAGGAATAAAAATCTTTACGACTTCCTGCTCATTGATATTTTAGACCAAATAAATAGTTCTCATATGTTTTTGTACTATAGCAAACTTCCACATAAAATGTTTATCTTCATGTTTGTTGATATTTTTGTTGCTGTTGTCTGTCTCAATCACTGACTTCAATTTTATTTTCTTGCATTTTCAGTGATTTTTAACTATAACTCAGTATTTTATGTGGGTATATTTTATGTATGGCTTGAGCCCGTTTGGACATACCGTGATGGCTTTTATGTACCAGTAGACAAGAAGACTGCGTGTTTCCTGTTGTCAGTATTCTTGCTTTGATGCGTTAGCTTAAGAGGACTTTTTAGAAAATACATAGGATGTGGATGGGATCAAGCCAGGCTGCAGCTGAAACACTTGCATAGCATTAGGCAAATTCCACAACTCTGGGAACTGCTAAGAAAGTGTCTGGATGTCGGTTGCCTATTTTTGGAGAAACTGTGATTAATGCCGATAGGCTAGCTCATTGTTGGTTTGGTTTGGTTTGGTTTCTTCCAGAGGCTTCTCTGGTATTCACATGCATAATTTTCTCTAAAATCAGCATAAGTTGGATCCATGAGGTTTTTTATGCCTCTGTTGGAAATCCAGCCTTAAATTTCTAATTCTGAAAACACTGGCATATATGTTTAGTTTTTAAATTTGAAGTTACCTCACTGAAATCGGTTTTATCTATTTGTTTGCTGTCAGTTCAACGTGTGCCACGGTCTGGAAATGGATCTTTGTTACCTGCTTCTTTTCAAGTCATTGTGCTTGACATTATGTTATAGCAATGAAATACTGAGCAAATTTTCTTTCATTTCATAAAAAGAAAAGATTCTGCCTTCGTTTTATTTGACTCTTGCCTTGTTTACAAAGCAAGCAGAAAAACCCAGTTCTGTGCTTTATTTTTTCTTTCTTCAAATCATCCGTGCCTGTCCTGTTCTTTCTAGACAGGGCTAGTTTCAAATACTGCTTTCATTGGGTTTTGTCCAGACTCTAGTTGACAAAAGATGCCTCCAGCAATGTGCACTACGTCTCATGGTGTTGCCAGTTCTTACTGCAGCATGACCACAGGAGCAATCCTGAACCTTAAACCTTCGGGGTTTTGATGTTTTTCACTAAAAATGTTTTGGAATTGTCTGTTAATCTTTGGGTTTTAATTACTACTGTATTTGCACTCTCAAATTCTCTCAAAGCTGCTATTAATTTTTTTTAAAATATATATTACTTATGTTATTTCTGAATCTATTTTAAACCTCCTACCTCTTGTCAATCATAATGCCACAAACACATTTATAAACATAAGTTGATTATTTCTCATTTGGGAGAGGTTCCTTGACTGCTCTACTAATCCAGAATACTTTCTTTGGTTGACTAGATGTATATCATACATCAACAGTTACTTGTTTCATTATAATGACTTGTAATGTTTCATAAACCACTAACTTTTTCAGTGCATATGATTCCCATTAATTACATGCCTTGATTCACTGTGTAGTTTCTATTTTTTAAACATTGTCTTCATATATACCTTGTTTACATTCCCAGTATATTTATGCTATATTATTTTTACAGTTTCCAGCAGTCAATCATCCACAGTCTTTAGAGAGAAGATACTTGGGAATTTTAAGTGGTGTATTGCTTGATCTTATGAAGGTAGGAAAATGTATTTTATTTTCTGTCTTTAATATGTAAGGAAAGATGTCAGTGACTTTTTTTATCTTCGTTCCCTAATACGATACATCTTAGAAGTACTTGTGAACTTCCCTTTGAGATGTTTTGATATCACCATTGTTTGTAGCAAGGCTTGATATTTCCTAGGAATCAGGAAAATACCCCTTGCAAATGTCAGGAGAGTCTGTTCAAATTTGACTGATTTGATAAACAATGCATAGTCCAGACAAAAGAATCACCATCATTTGCAGCAATATGCATTCACACTGACATACATTCAGATGCACAGATTACCTTAGTAATGCCGGAGTATGAGCTCTCAACCCATAATAAATTTGGCTAAACCCACAGAGTATTAGGCTAACGTGAGGTGGTGTTCCTTTGCTGTTGGATAAGCATTAGGATGCAACAGTTGCCAAAGACAAAGTTGATGCACAGTAATTTTTTTTTACCCAAGCCCTTAATCTGCTTGCTATTGCTCACCTCCACACAGCATGTATGTTAAGTTACTCTTCAGTCCTGTTTTGGAACAAGTCAGCTAGTTACCCATGGCCAAGCTAGGATGTGGTCCTGAGATAGTTTCTTACAGGGGATCAGGAGAAGCTAGCTCCCCTCAAAATGGCCAAACACCATAAAGCATTGTGCTATGCATTTGTGCCATGTTCCTGGGTGTGCAGCACATACTGTTGTCCTTATTGTACTATAAAAACATCACCGTGGCAAGCTACAGTACATCCCACCCGTTATTTCACCCACAGTAAGCTGGAAAAAGAAAAAGTCATAGTGTCAAAAATTAGGTTTAGAATCACAGTGGTACCACCTAAGAATTAAAGGCAATCTGGGGCAAATATGAAGCGTGGATATGGCTGATCAATTCTAAATGAATTGTGTGGTCCCAAGCCCATCTGCACCAGTTGTCCTGGAAGCCAGAGGTCGTCAGCTTTGGGGTATACTTGGGTGCTTACTTGCTTTTAGCAGTATTGATGTAACCAGCAGAAATCCACCAAATTTGCTCTATTCTTTTCTTCAACACAACCAGTTCAAATCACTTTCATTTAATCTTCCTGCCTTATGAAGAGAGTCAGCATAGCTTTTATCTTGGTTTCATGGAGTCTGCAGAATTAGGTACCCCCGTACATATAATTGCTTGTTTTGGCATTGTACGTTCTCCTCTGTTTTCTAATTCACAGGAGCTTTTTTCTGGCATCGTAGTTAGCTGTAGCTCAAGCTGTAGTAGCATATATTGCAGAACAGCAATTTCAAGATCGTTCTTCAGACCATTGTTACATGTGCTGGGGCGGGGTTTATTTTCATTTTATCCTAAGTTTTACGTTATATCTCAATGTCTTTTGGGTCCTTTTTGTTGTGATTTAAAAGTTAAAAAATTGTGAAATTAAGCACTTGAAGTTTAGGGAAACACAGGTTTCCAAATAATT
Organism: Pandion haliaetus; assembly: GCA_013401275.1. Taxonomy (NCBI): domain Eukaryota; kingdom Metazoa; phylum Chordata; class Aves; order Accipitriformes; family Pandionidae; genus Pandion; species Pandion haliaetus. Next base: position 70,857 of record VYZV01009271.1, read on the forward strand.
CCATTCCACTTTAAATAATTCTTTTCAACTTTTCTGTCCGTTTTTCTCCCTACAAGGTGAGAAAGGTCAGGGATTCTGTAGAGGGCATATTTTGTGTTTGACCTACATTACTTAATTCAGGAGCTGGAACATTGTTAAAGAATGAGCAAAAGACTACAAGAAGAGAACAGAAGAGACTTGTGGTTAACTTGCATGCTACAAATGCTGCACATACTTTGCTGTATGCCTGTGTCTTCTCCAGACACTGGACAGTCTGGCACATGTCCACACTTGGCGTGTTCCTCATTATCTGCATTCCCAGGGACCGCAGGTCTGATTACTAGATTACTGAATAACCCACGCTTCAACTTAACGCCAGCTAAAGTAGCGAGTTATTGATATATCTCTATTTAGAGAGCATTTCTGGACTAGATTAGTGAAGAGGCACCCGTTTCGCCCTGTTGCTTTGTTGCTCCTCTCCTCTCCTTCACGAATCATGCTGTTTTGCAGGCATGCGTGTGGGAGTTGGGAGGTGGTCGTGATGAGATGGGCAAAAAAGACGTTGAGTATTTTGGTCTTTTTCATATAATCTGTAATTCAGTTGTCTCCCCCATTCAGCAGCAGACATGCATTTTCTCTGAGCTTCCGTTTACTACTAGAATACTTGTAGAACCCCTTCTTTTTACCCTTGATGTTACTCACTTGCCTTGACTCCAGCTGGACTTTGGCCTTCTGAAGTGGCCTATCCTTTGTGCTAACGCAGTGCTTTTATGGCCCTCCTTTGGATCCTGTCCTTGACTCTACGTCTTACGCACTTCCGTTTTGCATTTTTGTTCATTAAGAAACTCCCTGTTTAGCCAGCCTGACCTTATGCAAAATTTTGTGGTCTTCCATACAATAAGATGCTTTGTTCCTGAACTCTCCAGAAATTTCCCTTAAAAATCAAGTGACTCTCCCAGACACCTTTCCTCTGACGGCAGGTTTTTTGGGAGATTCTGCCCAGTAATTCCCTATAGAAGCTGAAGTTTGCTCTCCTGAAGTCCTGGCTCCTATCCCTGATGCTTATCTTCCTTTGAATCCTAACTGTAATCATGTCACGATCCTTACAGCTCAGACTGTTTTCTCTGATCAGATTTGTCACCAGTACTTTACTGTTGGTGAGCAGCAGGTCAAGTAGAGCGAAGTCCTACCCTTGGCAGATTTGCCTCTCCAGCGGCTGCACTAGGAAATTGCTACCAACGTAGTCTAGAAATCTCCTGGATCATCTACACAGGCTGGATGTCTGGATAGTTGAAGTCTGCCATGAGTATGAGGACCTGTGATCAGGAGACTTCTGCTTGTTGTTGTAGAGTTGTCCTCTTCATCTTCTTCGTGTTCTTCAATGCATGGTTGGTAGCAAACCCCCACCGTAACATCACAAATGTTGTTTCCCTTCTAATCCTGACTCAGAGACTGTCAATGCATACACCTTCTGTTTCATGCTGGCATTTGATAGCATCCAGGAACTCGTATATGGAGTGCGACTCTTCTCCCTTCCCACCCCCTTCCTTCTGAAGCAAGCTGTACCCATCAGTGACCATACCTCAGCCGTGAGCCCTGTCCCACTACTTCTCTGTGATTCCAGGCAGGTTCACAGCCTTGTGATTCCCTATGGACTTCCATTCTCCATGCTTGTGGTCCAGGCTCTGCAAGTTAGTGTACAGGCACTTGAGGGAAGCTTCTGGACATCCTCTCTTCTGAGGAGGAACGTGGAAATCACGTGGCCTTCTCATGTTTGTTTGCCCATTTGAGCCACTGTAGTGATAAGCACCAGAAAAAAGGGGGAAAGAAAAAGTTAATAATTCGGTACACTGTCACTTGGAGATAAAGTGACTTGAAAGGAAGACAGTGCATACTGTATGACCAAACTACACAGGAATGTAGTTTGTCACTTGCTTTGTTTCCTGAGCGTTTTCCGTTTTGAAGTGCAGGGATCCTGTGAAGGGTAAACCACTTTGTGGGCAAGTGGCTGAATGCCATGTTAACACATATACAGATACGCTCGCTCTGTGTGTGTGTGTGTGTGTGTATACACATGCATATACACTCATAGAGTTGTTCTCTGTTCAACCTATACAACCCTTAAAAAATAGCTATTCTTTTTACTTAATAGCCATTCAAACTTTTATACTTGCTGACAGTCGTGCATGTTCAAATATTCCAAGATACGTTTTGTGTTGCCCTGTTCCTGCAAGAAACCTTTCAAATTTATCAAAATACCCAACCTACTGGTTTTCAATTTTGTGATTAAATCTTTTCTACATGTCAGAAAGTGTCTTTGTTTAAAACCACAGCAGATCCAACAGAATTATAAGGCAAATGTTATTCTGAGTGCATTGTAAACAGTTTAGAAGATTCTTTAAAAATAGGGGTGGACTCGAACCCTAGAAGTAGAAAACAGAACTCTTATATTTGTATATTTTTGAAAATACAAATTTAAAAGACTATTTTTGTTTGTGTAAGAATGTTCCCATATTCTTGTTCTGATTGTTTGTAAAGCCTGTTTCATTGTAGCATTTTATTTCTGGTAAATTTAATATTCTTCATCCTGAACAACATTGTTGTAAGGTATATCCTGAAAAATATGTTTAAAATACATATATTTTAAACATGTGTAGGTATATACATAAAACATACTTTTAAAATTTTAGATATTTTTTAAACATTTTAAGCACACATATATAACTATATATGTGTGTGTGTATATTCATTATATACATATAGCACATGCATATGTTTCATAATAAGCAAGGCTGAGGTCTTCCATCTCTTAAGTAGAGCATAGGTTTTGTATGTGTTTATTTTGTATCATATTAGTTTAATGCAATATGAAATTATTCTAGCAGTTACATCTAATCACAGAAACGCTGGAGATTAAAAACCTATCCCAATAATGTTCTTTATTTTGTTGTAATTTTTGCTGATGCAAATACAGATACTAACATTTAAACTTTGGGATTTGTTTTCCAAAGAACTTACTGAAGTTAGATCCAGCAGATAGATATTTGACAGAACAATGTTTGAACCATCCTTCGTTTCAAACCCAAAGACTCTTGGATCGCTGTGGAAGCTCACCTTCGCGGTCAGCTAAGAGAAAACCTTACCACGTAGACAGCAACACATTATCTAACAGGTAAAGGTAGTCATGTCACTGTCACCGCTGACATTTGCTCTGCCAGTGAGTGAGTTGCTATCGTGCTTACATACAACATCATCTACAAGAAAAGAAAAGTAGTCATTTGACTGTTTAGGCACATTTAGACATATATACTGTTCCATGTTGCCTCACTGAATAAAGCAAGTAGACACAGTATTACTGCATTATGGCTATTCAAGCTGAAATTTTTGCTAACTTTTTACATAAGGCTGAATGCTTCTTGAAAAAAAAAACAAAAGACAACGTTCAAGCCATTTCTACATATGACAAAGGAAAAATAAGCTGGCTTACCCGTCTTAAAAAAATGTTAGCCTTTTTCTTGAACAACAGTAGGAATGTTGTGGCTTGGAGGATGCGTGAGATTCCAAAGGAATGGTCTTTTCTTTGGAATGCTACCATTACTGTACATGTGCAAATCTGTCCAAGGTTTTGATATTTGAAAGTTCAAAACTCACACAGAAATTTAGCAGCTAAATGTCCTGAAAATTGTGTGCATTGATCATGCTCCAAATTGGGGATGAACAGAATTTTGTCTGCAGTTGCAGTTATGAATCAAGTCTAGTCTGCCTGAACTTGAAGGAGGGTGCATTTGCTCAGAGACTCCCTTGCTGGACCCACATAGCTTGAGAGAAGCCACTTGATTTTAATACATCAATGAACTACGTTTACTGGTGGATAAAATACTTCAGTACAGAAAGCCTCATGGTACTCCTCTGACAAAAGCTTTCCTAAAGGTCACCCTCTGAAGTATGCAGAATGATGGTGGCTTTTAATCCTAGCCATGCTTTTCTCTAGCTCTTCTTACGAGATTCAAATAGTGACTCCTCATTTTAAGATTGGGGATGATGACATTTATAATCTATACCTTTTTGGAGATAGACGCCAAAAAGTTGGAGCTGCCCTTACAGATAGTTAGGATAGAAGTTTTACCATCAGAGATAAGGCATCAGAAAGGAAAACCTAGATCCATGGGAAACTTCTTGTCTAAAAGGCTTGCCTAGCTGCTTGACTTAAAGTTACTAGGTTCCTTTTATCTCTTAAGTATTAAAAAAATATGCTTCCTTTTAACTAAAAAATATTTTAAACTGGCGTTAAAATTGCTAAATTTCTAGAAACTGTAATGGAGTACATAATTAGATCACTGAAAGTGGGTAGTACAAAAATCCTAGCTATAAAAATGGCTAGCATTATCTAATTATAATTAACAACAAGATCAACAAAGGTACAAACTCATCTGTACAGTGAGCTCTCACTTTAACCCTCAGGAATATATCTGACTTACATTATCATAGATTTGATACAGAAATAAGTTAACCACTCATAGCCTGCCTAGGTCCATCAAGGTTAACAAGTACAGCTGCGGCACCACTCAGTCACAGCTAGTTTGCAATGCCAGCACAAGTCCAGAAGTAGAACTGGTTTTGTGCCAGAAAAACTGAGATGATAAATCCTGCTCAAATAAATTCAGGCTGAGTGTTTGCAGAACCAACTCATATCTCAGTCCCGTAATCCCAAAACCAGGAGAGCTGGAGAGTAGAGGTGAAGGACATCACCAAGCAGCTCTGCACCAAGTCAGTCTGGTTGCAGAGTGTTTCGGGTGCAGCTTTGGGGGTGATTTAGTGTGCCAAGAACTGGGGTAGTGCCAAGTTCCACGATAGTTGGGGTTCCTGTGGTAGACCTGGTTCGGGGTTTGGTGTTACAGGGCTTGCTCTGCTGCACTGAGCTCAGGCTCGCTCCATCTAGATGTCTTCGCCAGCACAATAATCTCTTTTTCCCCTCCTCTCCCCTCCCCTCCCCCTCCAAATCAGACGTGCGTTAGATGGCCTGGAGCATTGATTGTATCAGGGTTTTTTGACAGTGCTGACATACTTTATTGTTGTACCTTCACTTTGATATGCCAGGTGTATTTAAGATTTTTTTTTCAATGGATATATAGCTGATTTTCGTAATGTAGTGGTTACATTATTGATGTGCATGTATATTACTCGCACACGTGCATAAATGTGTAAATATATGTTGGAATTTCTATGATTGGATTTTGTATCATTTTTTTGGTCAGCAAAATCCATTAACTAAAGCTGATTGTCCATCAGGATATAACCAGAAAGAAACAACAATGTACTAACACTTGCAAATCTGTTATTTTAGTGGAGCTTCTGATGCCTAGTTGGCAGCATTTGATCGTACTGCAGTTAGATTTTGTGGGTTTAAATGGCAACTCCTTTCTGAAATGAGTGTACTTTTGTTAAAGTTATTAATACGTGAATATGTAATCTGGTATATTAATGCTTCTTTCTGCATTTTAATGTAGAAATCAAGCCAGCAAAAGTTCTGCTTTGCAGTCACACCACAGATCAAACAGCAAGGACATACAGACACTAGGGGTTGGCGGGCCAAGAGAAGAAGGTCTTCCAGCAAATGAAAGCTTTTTAAATGGAAACCTTCCTGGAGCTGCACACAGTCCAATGCATGCAAAAAAAGCAAGCAACACACCTGCATCTGGCAACAAGGATCTAGCCAATAATAACATGCCGCATCTTCTCAGCCCAAAGGAGACAAAGGCAAAAACAGAATTTGATTTTAACGTGGACCCAAAAAGTTCCGATGGTTCAGGCACAAAGTACCTGAAGTCTAACACCAGATCTCAGCAGAACAGGCACTCGTTTATGGAAGCTTCTCAAAGCAAAACTGGGACACTGCAACCCGGCGATAAGCACAATCGCCACAGCTATATTGATACTATCCCACAGTCTTCTAAGAGTCCTTCGTATCGGACAAAGTCAAAGAGCCACGGGGTTCTGACAGACTCGAAATCCGTCGGCAACCTTTCTGAGGCCAGGGCCCAGGCTGCGGAACCAAACAGCAGCAGGTATTTCCCATCCAGCTGTATGGACTTGAACTCTCCTACCAGTCCAACTGCTCCCCGACACGGTGATAACAGAACTTTGCTCAGTCCATCTGGGAGGAATAACCGCAGCGAGGGTACCCTGGACACCCGAAGACCGTCAACAAGACACTCCAAAACAATGGAGGAGTTAAAACTGCCAGATCACATGGATGGAAGCCATTCCCACTCTCTCTCTGCTCCACATGAGTCTTTTTCCTATGGTCTAGGTTATACCAGCCCTTTTTCTTCACAGCAGCGCCCTCATAGACACTCGATGTATGTGAGCCGGGACAGAGTGAGGTCAAAGGGCTCAGAGGGTGGCTTAAGCATAGGGCAAGGGATGGCAGCCAGGGCAAACAGCCTGCAACTGTTATCTCCACAGGTGCAGCATAAGTCACTCACAAGATCTGTTGGCTCGTCACGAGAAGACTGTACGGAAGATACTAATAGGGTTAGTTCAAAATATTGCCTGTTACGGAAGGCTGACCTTCCTCTCTTTGCTTCATGTGGGGACAGTGTCCTGCTTTCTCTCCTCTGTTTGTTTGTTTGCAGTTATTTATTTATTTGTCCTGCTGTAAGGCAAGGGATGTTGGGGTTTTTCTTCAGAAGGGCTAACTATTTCAAGAGCAAAATGAGAGGCTGTTCTTAAAAAATGAGCTGTGAATACCATTGTCTTAAAGTACTGAAACGTGAGAACAGAAAAATTGGTCTCTGAAGTTAAAATTTCATTAGTAGTTCCTAATGTTTGGTTACCTCGTCTGATGTCATGTTTATTGTATTGTTTTGCTTAATTAACCTTCTCATTTGTGGTCTTATTTAGCCTTTTTGCATGTATTGCCATTATGAACCCTAATGTTAATTTCTGAAGTGAGCTTTTCACTCACTTACAGCAGGACATTATTGCTGAAATGCCATCATTTACTAGAGGAACATCAAAACTTGCAATATTTCTTCTCTTGATTAGTATGATAACTGGGGTAGTCTAGAGACTTTTCTGTTGGAGAATCCACTGGTAAATTGACTCCTTACAGTGATTACTGTCACTAAGATACCTTGTTGTGTTTTACTGTAAGCATTATTTAATGAGTAGCGGAAGGGCTGGTTCTGGTGTTACTTACATTCCTTACACAACACTTCTGAATTATCTGCTCTTTTACTCATCAGATGTGTAAAGATCGCTGCATTTGTCCCAAAATCTTTACATTGCTGTACGATTGATCCAAGTTGGAGCAAAATGGTGGAGAGAGAACTACAAAAATGAGTGCTTGGTTCTCTATACGTACATCTGTGATAAAATGACTTCTAAGGAGAGAACATCTAGTTCAGATTTGTTGACAAATTGAAGGAAGTCAAAGAGCTGCAAATATTATTTAAGGTCTAAAAATTACGCTTTACTGTGAGAGACTAAAAAAGCTCTGCCTACTTAGTTTATGTAAGAAATATGTGTAGCTGACTTGATAGTGGTCTACAAGTACCATAAAAAAGGGTTTTCAGGTAGTGGTTGCCCCTTCAGTCCAGTAGGGAAAAAAGGCATAATGCGTTTTTTCGTACTCGCCACATCTCCTCCCTTTAGAATTATGTGTATTCACACATGAGAAAAGATCTCATCAAAATAGGAGAAATACAACGTATTTAAAAAATACCCAACAAACCACTGCTTAGAAGGGATTACAGCAGCTCCATTTCAAAACCTGTTGGGTTTTTCTGCTTGCAGTAGTCATTTTTCTCTCTCATTTCAGTCAAGTTAATGTTGCTTATTCTTCAGGATGTTTCTGTAGAAGGGTACTAACACCAACATTTGAGTTTTTGGTAATAAAAGCTCATGCTACCTTGTATCCTTCAGCACTTTAGGATCTTTTTCTGCATTATGTAGCAGATACTATTTGATAAGTAATTTTTTTTTTTTTTTCATATTATGTAGAGGCAGATTGTCTTTATCAGATCATTCTTTGTCTTTTGACAATTGGTTGACAAAATTTTTATTTTAATTAGAAAAAATTGATCTGTATCTTAATGCTTATGTTTTTGTTAATTTTCATTTGAAATGCCTAATTATTTGTAAAGAACTTGCCTTTATCTCTTATGGTCAGTGTTTTTAAACTTAAGCCTTCAATTAATGCTTTTAAATCTGTATTTCAACCATCGGAAGTCTGAAAGGAAAAATACTCTTCTGAAATGGGTGGCAAGTCTGTAAATACACAAAGCTGGTTTTGTTTGTTTATACTACTTCCAATAGCAAATCAGAATTAAATTGTCAATCATCTTATGCCTCATAAAGGCGTTTTCACGAAAAAGTAATTCTTCGGCT
>VYZV01009271.1:95300-130745 GCA_013401275.1 Pandion haliaetus
AGTATTTGATATACTGAAAATGTAACACACAGTTCAAGAGAGAATGAGCCCTGGGACTAAGACTAAGGGAGGAAAATAGTTGTGAAATCGTGTTTGTTTAAAATTAAACTGTCTCATTCTGTTTCAGTCAGGAAAAAAACTAACCTGTTTTTTTATAGCTATATTGGAAATAACTTTTTTCATGCAAACTGCTCTGGTATATATAAATTTAATTAATCAAATATTACCAACAGTTTATCTGAAAACTACATTTTAGCTCATGCCTCTGCTGTATTTTCATGATTGTTGTTCATGATAAAAGACAGCTTGCATTAAAAATAGGCTACATTTTAACTGTCCTTTTTTCGCTTAGAATTCTTGAAATGGGATAAAACTCTACATATAAGTTTTAAATTATCCTTCTGCCATAAATTTTGTTGGATTTTCAGCTTGTTGCGGGGGTGGGTTCTTAATTTTTGCTCTAGTTTGGGATGTTTGTGGAGGAGGAGAAAGATGGGGAAAGGAAAAGCTCTTGGGTTTGTCATGGCAAAGTCAACCAGACATCAGTTTAGAGAGACTTTGGTCTGCTTCACTCAGGAGCAAATTTATAGAACTGATCCATGGTCTTAACTGCAGTATGGAATGCTTTTTAAACGAAGACGAGGCTCAACAACTCTTTTTTTTTTTTTCTTTTTTTTTTTCTTGAAGCCTTCTTTATCTGCTCTCTCTTACAGCAAGTAACACTAACAGCATGCGAATGCTTTAAGGGCTAAGGGTAGAGCAAATCTGCATGATATCCACAGCCACTTGCTCTTACTGTGGGGAAAGATATCGAAAGGTCATTGCAATTCTGCTGCAGTAATGGGCTTCACTTGTGTTCTGTAATTAAAGGGGGGAAATGATTTACAGCTATTCTTAAGAATGTATTAGGAGACCAGTATTTAATATTTTGTTGCAGATGCCTAGCAGTGACGGTCAGGATCTCTTGGCGTTACAGAAAGCCATTCATTCTTCTAACCACCAGAGCAGCAGGCAGAAGGATTGGCATCCTGAGAAGATGACAGAAATCCAGCCTCATGTAAGTGGCATTGTCAATTCCCTGTATTTTAACACCCCTGACGTATCTTGACAGCTTTTTCTCTGGTAAATAGAAAAATTGCATTTGACGTTGTTTCCCAACGTTCCCGTTCCCTGCTCCTCGAATGTGAAAAATCGTGTGCCTGCGCTCCTGCATAATTCTTTGAAAATCTGGACATGAATGACAAGGAAAAGAAGAGAGACCAGGTGTCCCTGTGTCAGTCTTTGAGCCTTTCGAAATAATGAGTTACGTTTTTGTGTTGGAGGCAAGCAGCCTTTCCGTGGAGGTCTGTGGTAGCTGTGCCGTGCTGTAGAAAGGCCCCCACGTTAGCTCTGCGAGGAACGGTGAACCCTGAGGCCATGCTGCGGCTTGACACAGTTTCATACTTGATGGGGTCACCAGGGCATCGTGACCACGTCACGGAGCGGCTGTGCCTCAGCTGGCACAGGCTGCGGTTTAAGCAGGATACGTCACTGGAGCGTAGCTCTGCACTAATGCAACTCCGTTTTCCCCAGTTCTAAAACCAGCTGGGGGGCAGGGTTTGGGAGGGAGCTTCAGTGCCATGCTCTGTTGCCATTACGACACTGAAAACTGAAGAAGAGGGTTCGTTGCAGCGGCGGTGTTTGAAGAAGCAAGTTGCTCTGGGAGCTGTGGAGTTTCATGAGTCTGTTTTCATACCGCTGTGTGTGCTCAGGCTTCCCCAGGCTCTTGCTACCCATTTCGGTAACCCCATGTCTCCGTTTTCCTTCAGCCTGGTCGCCAGTTAAAGAAGCTGTGAGGGACTAGAGCAGCCTACCACCCAGCTGCCAGCAAACAGAATGTCGAACTGCTGAGTTCTGCCAGCCCTTAGCTTCAGTGCAGATGATTACTCGAGACTCTCTCTAACCCCTGACTGATGTTCTCAAAACTTTGAGGAGCTTTGGATTACTGATATCTGTGCCTCGTAAAAAGTGGCTGGGGTTCTGGAGTTAATAGCAGGAGTAGTGACAGATAAACAGCTAATGCAACTGCCTATGCCTCTGTTTTCATACGAAACAAGGTTGAAATAACTGATGGGAACAGTTCTTTTTTTCTGATGTAGAAAGGGTTCCATCTTTTCCGGTAGCTAATCGATTGAATCGTAATGAGAAGACATTTTCTCAGGTGTGTAGTCATAGCTTGGAATGAAATGTTCCGAACGAATACAAATTAAAAGTGAAGAAGTCCTGTAAGGTTCAAGGTGTTCCGTTTAGGATATGACAGTTTTGTCGTAGGCGGTCTGATGTGACGGAGAGCAGAGGGTCAAGTGCTTTTCCACATGTCTTTCAGAGCCAGCCATTAAAATCTCTTCGAAAGCTCTTGCACCTCTCTTCAAATCATCCTGTCCCTGCTGAGCCTCGCTTCCAGCCCTTACCGAGTCAGCCAGCCAAAGCCTCTTTTTCTGAAGTACGGATTCACCCCATGAGTCAAAGCTCCAGCAGCGGCAGCAGCAACGTGCGGCAAGAGCCTCAGCCGAAAAGCCGGCCGACGCTGCAGATACCCAGCCAGCTGGAACCGACCTGGCACGTCTCCCCGGTAAACAGGAGCGCCAGCGATGGGCCTCCCTACTCCGATCAGCTGCCTTCCAAGAGCGGACAGAACGGGCACACCTATAACCGAACAAACCGATCGCGAATGCCAAACCTGAATGATTTGAAAGAGACAGCCTTGTAATTGCACTCCAGAAAATGGGCCAGTTTGGGTGGAGATCAGCGTAGGGGAGCGGTGGTAGTTCTGGTGATGGTAAGACTGCATTTTCAGCTTTATAAAGGTGTGCAATATGTACATGTGGAGCTATGCTGTTTGGCACCACAGTGAGAGTCAGGGATTATAGAGTAAAACGAGTTGAATTATGAATTACCAGTCATCAGCAATGTCGCTGGATGCCAGGCAGAGTGTGCCGGTCAGGGAGAAAAACGCTTTGCCGTCCTCTCTCATTTACATTCCAGCTTAGAGCACATCTCTGTCTGAAAGCCGGGAGACTTCTGGTATGTATTGGCACTTAGAAGGGTGAAAACGTTCATGGCTAGACCTATGCCCTTACTACATTTTTTGCTGCCTAGTTAAAACAGTGGGGTTTATGTGATAAAAGTGTATCCTGTTAAGGGTTTAAAGTTAAATTGTATGTCTTAAATTTGTTTTTTAACTTTCCATATTTGATAGGATTTGTAATATTTATTTATGATGACCTAATATCGTACTGTTATAATCATATCTTTTATGTTATAATGTAAAGTTATTTTGAGCTGTTTGAAACATTGTGAAGCAGTGCAACAGCTACAGTAGTTTCTATAAAAAACTAACAGTAACATTTATATATTGCATCAGGAGTATTTTATTCTATATATAAATATATATATATAAATGGAAAATAACTGTCTGTTTTTTAAATATACTCATTTAAAAGAAAAGTATTGTTATGACACTATCTGCCATATTTTTATACATTTGTGATATAAAGTGCAGTATTATACTTCTAATAAAAGGAAGCTGAATGTGGATATAAACGTGACTGTAACAGTATGAATCTTGCTCAGCTATGAGAGCCCGGTATTATAGGCATTATTGGTAACAAACAAAAGACAACATTCAATTCCAAGCTTTATTATGGGCTATTTTGTTGGAAGTATTGGCTAAATGTAAGAGACTGCAGAACTGTACAGTAATCTAAATGTGGTACATAAATGTGGTACATTCCCCCCTGTGTCCTTAGCCTTCCTAGTACTATTAGTGGGATTTCTGCATTAAGAGCACAGAGCCCCAGTACCAAATTTTTGTTTCCTCTAAAGAGATAAAGTGCCCCATGACTACAAGCTAAAGCAGGTGCTTTTCCACTTAATAGCAGGGGTGAAAACCAAAGAAACATAGCATGAATTGCAAGTGAAATGCCAAACTTTGACACTTACACATAGCATGGCACTGCAGATCATGGTATAAGCTTTTATGCATATGTGTATTCTACATCTTGTTTAGCAATCTACTAACTAATAATAAGATAAACACTGTATTTAAATTTAAACTACTCTTGCACTTTGTATTATATTTCAGGATATACTTAGAGCTACAGATCCACTATTTGGATACTGAGGGAGAAGGTTGCCGAGCAGCTTAATTTCTCCTTGGGTCTTACTATCCGAATATTCCCGTACACAGTTCAGTTACCGGTCTCAGCAAAATAGTAGATCTTGGGTTCCAGTCTCCTGTACAACATTGTTAAAACTGCCTTTACGTTGGTGAATGTCGAGTGTAGCAAATACACAACCCGATTCCTTTGTTGCTACCGGTAAACTAAATCAAAGGTGAGCCCATAGGAGTCAAAAGAGTTAGGCCAGTCTGAATGTTGTGCAATAAGAGGAGAGTCAGGCCTGTAGTGTCAGAACAATACAATCTTTCCTTTTGAAACACATGAGTTCAACTCCCTTGTTACTCTGCAGCATAGTTCGTTTTCTAGATGCTGTCTTCGTAAGACACTTGTACTTGCAAATACATTGTCTTTTCCAAAAAGAGATTAACCTGAATGTAAATTTGGTGATTTAGCCATAGATGTAGTTAACAGAAGCCGCCAGGCAGTAAGAGCTGAACTTCCTACCTGGATAACGATGCAAACTGGACATGCTGTTCAGTACCTCTCGAGTCATACCAAAGCTCTAACGACGGCAAATTTGGCACCACCACTCTCAAAATCTGGGTCAGAAAGTGCAACGTGGAAGGATGTTGCATCAGGTTTGTCCAGGGCTAAAAGTCAGTCTAGTAAATTTGAAAAATGACAGAATAAGAATTCTTTCTTTGTCAATTGCCTGCAAGAAATGTGCATGTGATTTTCTATAGACATATGTGATATATGCTATCTAGATATATATGATATAAACTGTGTTGATATATCATATATACACATATATAAATACAGTAGACATGAAAGGGCGTTCAGTTTTTGATAAGTTCAGTGGGCATCCAGGAAGGGCATTGTGGTATTTGCTAGTCATCGCTGCCGGAGTTCAGCAGCACGTTTCCGCCGTCTCTTTTGGATTCACCACTCGGTCACAACTAGGTTAGTCCTGTTAGTCCTGCTTTGAAATGGGCTGGTGCCACTGAAATCCCTCACAAAAGCAGCGTCCGAGAGTGGGGCTCTGAGCAGTACGGTTGGAATGTCTCCGAGGGAGCGTTCAGACTGGACTCTTCTGTACTTTGTGGATATGTATCCTTTTGCCTCTGCAAGACTTTTAGCTTGCTGGTAAGAGCTTCATGCCGGGGATGATCATACTGGGCTGTATGTGGCTGTTCTGATTGCTAGCAAGGAAAAATGTTTCCAGAAGTTTTTTGGTTTTTTTTTTTCTCAGTACCCACGAAGTTAAATCAGGGTAATCTCTGACTGTACATAGAGCTGTTTAAAGTAGTTAGCAAAGCTTCAAAGGTGACCCGAGGAATGTTCAAGTATTTGGTGGCCCGTATTTACAGAAAGTTGTTTCTACTTCATCCTGCATTTTCTTCTCGAATTCAACAAACCATAGCAGATTTCAGCTGAATACTAAATTGTGTTGAATGTACGTAGTATATTATTCCTTCTGTGTTGGAAAGAAATTTCAGCAGCTTGGCCAGCTGGTGCTGGGGTAAATTGTGTGTTTTTATCCTGGTCTAACTTCCCAGTATTTAGAATATTATTAATGTAATTTTGCTGAGGCTTCCAAAGGAGTCTTATTACAGTGACTGAGATTTGCTGGCTCAATAAAGGGGAAGAGAATTACAGAGCAAAAGATTTTGTAAGTGTGAGCTTTCCTCTTCACTGGTCTGTGAGTCTTGTGCTACGTGGTCTATAGATTTACTTAGTATAGAGTATCTTAGTTAAACTGCGTTTTATTCCTTGGCGATCTGTTTTGCCTTATGGCATCATTAACGATGTGAATAGAAACCAAGTTTCAGAAGTGAATTCTAGTCACTTTGCAGAACTCAAGCTGCCTAAACCTGTCTATATGTTTTTACTATAGCTCTTGAGCTCTTTTTAACTGAAAACGAAGCACCTTAAGCTCATCTAAACTGAAGTTGTATATGTGTTTAAGCTGTCCTTTTAAACTGCCGTGTAAATGTATTAACCTAGAACAACGTATTTCTTTCAGCAGACCTGACCACAGAGAACAGTCCCTTAGAGCTCTTTAACGCTTTTTGCTCCACGTGTCGCAGTCCAAGGTTTGTTGCTCCTCTGGGAGGTGGCCAGCGCGGAGCACCGGGCAGAGTTCTCAGCAGGAAGTCGGCGATCCCAGATTCGGTCCCTTCTTCCAAAAACATTCCCCATCCCACAGGGCTTGGGAGATGCCAAGCTTTGATTTCTGCTACCAAGTCAGACCCACCTAAATGTCTGGGTCCTGATGCCACTCTATTTACGGATACTCGCTGTTTTAGAGCAACATTAAAGCAGGCTTCTCACTCCCAAACGTACGAGACGTGCCCAGGTCGTCCTTAGGCTTGTCGCCTTTCTCTCTGCTACACCAGCCTGTTTCTGGCAGCAAAGCTGGAGTGATTCTTCAAGAAGCAGCGTCCTGTAATGGGCTTTTAGCCATTCCTGGTCATTGCCGTTAGGTCTCTTAACAGATGAACCTTACTAGTGTAAAAAGCTACATACTAACGTTTTCTTTTTTCTTCAAAAGCTGCTGTAGCTATTAGCTGAGTAGACTCCTGTGTTCACCCAGAAAAAGCTACGAATTCTTAACAATTCAGTGCTGTAGGCCTCCCTTATAAGAATGGGAACGCAGACGATACAGCGCTGAAAGCACTGTTGTGATCTCTTTAGCTAAGGCAACACCCAGCCGCTTTTGAGGGGAGCCATGCTCTAGAAGTGTTTGGGGTTTTTTTTCATGTTTCAGTTTTTTGTTGTCTTCTAATGATTTGGTAGTGAGCCATGCTTCAGAAATACCTGCATGTAATTAATTCTGTATGTGTTGAACACTGTCAGAGTAGAGCTGGGAGAATATTTGAATCCCAGCCACACAAAGAGTATGAAAAGGATAGCCATATATAATATACTGCAAATTGTGGGGTGGCAATGCATGTTTATTTTTTTCCATTCCAGCTAGCGTACATAACACATCTGTTAATGGGGTTATATCATAAACCATGCATCTGGGCTGTTGTTCATGTGAGTAGGCCCATCATTCGAAATAGGATAGGAGTGTCACAGAAGACGATTGGAAAGGTGATGTGCCCTATTTAACCATTTTTAAATGACCTTCAGATCAGGACACTATTTAAGAACAGGTGCCTTTCCCTACAGAGCTCTTTCCAATGGTGTCGTGATATTAGCCATTCATTAACTGGGTTTGTAGTGAATGAGGAGAAAAGCCATTTGACTTCTGGCCTTTGTTAAAAAGATGGCAATTTGAGTAAACCCTTTTAATATAACACAGCTCGGAAGTTCTAGATGTTGGCTCCTTTTTCAAAGGGTCAGACAGCAGCAGTACATCCATGCTCGGGCTCACCAGGCAAGCGAAGGCTCGTGCACATCACTTGGTTCAGATGTTGTACTGAAACTGAAGATTTCTCATTTTGCAACCATGAAGCAAATTTCACGATAATTAAGCAACCCAAATTTTATAGGAGATCCTCTTTCAATTGGAAGAGAAAAGCTGTGGTAGGTCATCTGTTCTCTCGGTGGACTGTCTAAACAGCTACTGCATGAGACAGCATAGGTAAATCTGATGGATTAGGTCTACATTTTACTTGCTCCGACTTCTGTTTGGATGCTTATTTGTCACCTTGTGTACAGCCGGTTGTTTCGTGCAAAAGTTGGCTTTTGACAAAGTAAGTGGAAGATGCATGAGAAGTGTGAGAGGACCAGCCCCACTATGTTTGGATGCTTTCCTTCCACCACATCAGATTGCTTCTCGGGCTCTTTTAGAACATAACTCAAAATATGCAGCCCGGAAAAAGTGACTCTTAAGACATGGCCCAAGAGCCTGAATGTGGAATTTGTGACTTAGGCTAAGAGTGACTCTACACATCTCTTCTCTGCGAGTCAATCTACCTCCTCTCTCTTGCAGAATGTGGTCGAGGTTCGGTTGGTTTCTTCTTATTATTGACTCCAAATTTTGAAGAGACATATAAAAAGATTCTTCCTCGGTACTGTTAGCAACCAAGTAATAAAATCATGACGGGCCTTCATCTGATATACTTCTGAAACCTCCAAGCCATCTGAGCTCTCCCTCTGGAACCCCAATGCCATCCTTTGCACTGCTTCGCAGTCTTCCCTTGCCCTTCCCCTTGTGGTTCTCAAATATTGCAGTTGCCTTGTTCTTTGTTGTTTCTCTAGTGCAGATTATCAGGGAGTTAGAGGCCTTATCTACTACTCCACCCTGTTTGCTGTTTTATTCAAACAGCTATCCTTAGACTTGCTCAGGATTTTCTTCATTTTAATTTTCCATTTCATCTGGGTGAGGTACCTTACCTCATTGTGCCCCCACCGAAACACGCTGCCTACCAGGCTTTTCGTTCCACCAGGTCTCTGTTTTCACAGGGCATTGTTTCTCTGGATCCGTTCTGAGAAATGCAAGGTGGCACCTTAATTGTACAGGCGTAGACATGCGTTGTGAAGTAACTGCTGTCGTAGAGCTTTCCGTTAGCAACGTTAAAGCATGTTCATAGCACGAGGTGGAAGCCGCTGTTCAAGTTTCCTGTAGGATATGAACCTCTTGGTGTAAACTCTTGACATGTAAATCCAATGGCAGAGCTTTTAACTGTTTAGTAACAAGGCAAAACTTTAAGTGTAGGTAACTGTCTCGACTTTCCTTTGCTTCTTACTTTTTTTTTTTTTTTTTTTGCTAGTGCACATCTTAGACTCGTACTACTGAAGGATATGTCTAATTGAAAGGAGTAACATATATATATATATATATATTTGGTTTATATGAAACAAGGATCTAAAATCTTCCCTGAAACCATAAATTTGTTGGAAATTCTCTGCGGGCATTTTAAAATCTGGTTAAGGAGTTCCAGGACTGCTTAGATGTCCACTGTGAAATGCTAAGTTCTGAATTGTGTCATTTGGGAGGAGGAAGGAAGAATGAGATTTAGAAAAATGTGATCTTTTTTTTCACGATCTGCCAGTGCAGACTACTCCAAAAATAACAGGCTGGGGAGGTAGCTTTCAAAACTTCTAATTTATGCATAAGATTCCCTGATGTTTTTTAACAGCTACTAGAAATCTGAAGCGCACAAACTTTTAAATCTACCATGCTTTCTGTTGTAGAAGGGATGTGATGTGGTGTTAACCTTTTTAATCCTGGAACACAAATTGATTTTAAAATGTGTTGAATATTTAAGGATGACTTCATGCAAGTTAAGAAATCATTTGTAAAGTGTTTGTATACAACCCTTTGTATCATGTTGTTGGTACACCTTACAGATTTTTTTTTTGGGGCATGTATTCCATTCTTAACTTCTGTACAATTTCTATTGTTGCTGTAAATATTCTAAAAGAAGGAAAAAAAAAAAAAAATCCTGTGGTAACCTTAATTATCAGCATGGAAATGGTTAATTTTTACTGAGCACAATGTATTTTTGAATGGGCCTTCCAAAACATGTCTTTAATAAAAATGCAGATTTTGCACTAGAACATTGGCATTGCTCGGCAGCTGATCTTATTCCTGACACGTCTCCTCCAGAGCACCTCCCCATTTGTTAGCTTGGCTCAGATGAGCAGAACAGGCCAGAACCACACCAGGACTCCTCTGCCCGACAGGTCGCTGCCACGTCCCGGCTAACTCCCCACCTGAGAAACCGGCTTGTGTCTGTCCGCAAGACCGACGTCTCTGCAGGAGCACAGACAAAACGGCTCTGAAGCAACTCGTTGCCCACCATTCCTGTAGTCTCACTGCAGACGGTGGGTAGGTGAATCTCTGCTGTTCTCCCTTTTGAACAGTACCAACCCACCAGTCCCTCAGCAGGCAGGAACTACCCAGAAGTTAAAAGGCCCTGAAAGTTTCCAGCCCTTAAATTGTCTTTGCCGCAGAAGGGGATCCACTATTCGAGTAGCATGTTGGCATTTCACCACTGCCACACATAAGCTGAGACTCCTCCAGGCAAAGGTTCAAGTGTCGGCGATACAGTTTTTGATGGGTTCCTCTTTAACGTGCCCTGGCCACAGCTTCCGTTGTTACTGCACGCAGCTTTAAAAAACTAAATATTCCTCTGCTGGTCTCCCATTCGTCAGGGTAACTGGAAACAACCTGAGGAGTAGGGACCGCTTTACCTTGGCCTCCCTTCTTTCCTTCTGCGCTCCAGCACAGCAGACCTGTGGAAAGCCAGGACCTGCGGTCCAGCTCCTCGGAACAGCCGCCTGATGGGTCGTGCCGCAGCCGCTGCTGCTGTGGGACCTGCTGCTGCCTGGTGCCTTCACTGAGCTGCACCCGTCGCCTCCCAAACTGGGGAACAGCTGGCCTGGGCTAATGGCTTCAGCTTCCACCGGGGCAAGCGGCCCAGCATTTCAACAGTCCCAGGCAGAAATGCGTTGGAAATGCCTGTTTTCTTCGAGGTGCCTCGCGCTCTGGGGGCTTGGCTTTACTCTTACAACCTCACTCTGCACTGACGCTTTCAATGGCCTCCTCGTAGCGACCCCAGGCCTTGGTGGCCTTTTCTGTGCCCCCAGCCCTGCTCCAGAGAATGGAGCAGCCACCTCCTTGCAGGGGTCGAGCACCTCGCCATGGCAGCCCCGGCGTAGTCAGCGTTGACCCCTGTGGCATGGGGAGCACAGCGGGTGCGGGCATTTTTCTCTCAGACAGAAGTGAAGGGATAATTCCTGCAGGTACCCATTAAGGGAAAGGGGCTATTGACTTACAAATGGCGAGGCTGGTCCGGAGGCCTGAGGCAGTCTCTTACCACACGGCGTAGACGAGGCAAGCTTGACTTCTGGGTGCAGTTCCCTCACTTCTCTCTGTAAGCATCCCAGACTAAAAATTCAGGTCGTGAAGCTGAAGGCAGCTCTTGGTCCTGCCTCCTGTTTCAAACCTGTTGCATTTTACGCAGTTGCAAAGCCATGCATTGGTCTCCCTACCTCTGCAGGCAAAGACCTGCAGGATTTTCAGTCCCAGGAGATAAATGGGTTTTCAGCACTGCTTTGCATCATCTCCTGCAGCCTCAGTTGCTGGCTCGGTTCTGGTTAATTGTGATTGGAGGCATCTGTGCTGGTAAATTAAATTGATAGTGATATGCTGGGTGAAGGTAGACTATGAGGAAAAGCTTTGTATTTTTGTAATTGTATTTTGGCTGGTTCTATCGCGTTTTCGTAACGCCCTTAGTTCGTGCTGTTACTCCAACGTGCTGCGCTTATGCAGAGGTGGAAGTCAAGTGCAATTCTAAAAGCATTTTAGGACCACTTAATTAATTAAACCTCTCAGCACCCTTCTTTTTAGATAAGAGGCAGAGGTTAAGTGAATTTCCAAAGGTCGATTAGCAAGCAAGCTGCATCGCTAGGATCAGAACAGAAACTCCTGCTTTAGCAGGAACCATTTAGACACTGCAAATGAAAGCCAGAAGTAGGTCCCTTCCCCGTGCAAGCTGGAGAGGTGAACTGCAGGCAAAGGACGGGGCAAGGCAAGACGCACATGAACTGTGAAATGCACTGCATGCCAGTTAGTTCCACCTTATTTATCACTGTACATTTCAGTCTGGAAAAAGGGTCTAGTGATTTCTTTGAAGCTGGAAGAGTGACAGCACAGGTCCTTTCTACCTAGACAGTCTCTTCTCTCTCCAAGGTTTTATTATATCCTGTATGTAGGATCAGTCATGTGGAGATACATAATTCCGTGTGGTGCCTTGGTGTGTAATGGTGTGTGGTCCAGCCATTCAGGCTGTGGATTAAGCACGCGACCTCTTCCACATTACGCAGGAGCTCTTGGCCCTTGCCACAGGGTGCATTTCCAAAACCAGACAACTTGCAAAACCCTGGCCTGGCGTGGGAGCTCTTCAGCAGCCAGCCACAGCCAAGGTTTTGATTAGCTACAGTCAAGCTTAACCGCTTTGGGGTGCTACACATACTCATCGGCTGGTGCCCAGTCCACCCTTTCGCCCCTCCAACCGCACCCCACCGCTCCTCAGTCATGCAACAAAACAAGAGCACCAAGCCTCCTCCCCACCAGTCACCACCCGCCAGGGCACGTAGCGGAGTTGCCCCTGCTGCTTCCAGGGAAGGGAGAGCAGTGTGTTAACGCGATGGCAGCTGGGTTCAGGGCCTGGAAATGCTTCAGCTTTCAGTGTTGGCGCGACTAACGCAACAGCTGTGTCGGCTGGTGGGGAGCCCTTGTCTCCCTGTTACTGTACGTGCAGTGCCTCCAGGGAGGCTGTTGCCCCATGCTGGTCCCACAGCTCTGCTGCATGGAGGACTTGCCTCGAGCTCAGTGGACCTTCTCAGCAGAGCTTGCCTCGACTGATAATCATTAGAGAACCACGCAAATTCACTGATTTCTTAGTAAGAAAACGTGTCCCTAGACCCATTTGTGGATAGGCGAAACTCCTTTGGGGGGTAAGGGGAAGCAAGGGAGCGATGGTGACATAACAATCACCTCAGGAGATGGGGACTGGTCTTTTCTACGTCGCTGTAGAGTTCATACTGTTCGCATAGTGGAGCAGAAGCTTTTAGACTCAGTGGAACAGCTTCTTTTCCTGACAGCTATTATTTGTCTCGCTATACAGGAAAAACAAGGCAGAAACATCTGCCCTCACGAATGACTAAACTGTGACAAATTGCACAGACATCCACAGGCTTTTCTCGTGTTTTTGGTTGCATCTGAACTCCTGCGCTGCACACCAAGCATTCGCCTCTCTGCTTCTAGGGGTAAGAAGAGGGCATGAGCGGCAGATGGCCTGCCTCGGTGCCGTTGTCTTCATGCCTCTCCTCTCTTCGCTGAGACAGTTCAGGTGCTGATGCCGTGACTCTTTGGGATGGATGCGCAGACTGTTAAAAAGGTGCCTGCCAGGTTTGTGCCACAGATGTGTGGGAAGCCAAACAGCAGCTGCCACCCCAGAGCCCCCCCCCAGCCCTCCCACGTGGGAGCTGTGGGGGCTGTGGTTCCCACCTGGGGCATGCTGAGCATCAGCTCCCAGGCAGAGGCAGGGACATGAGCTGTAGCACCCAGGTGGTCACCCCGGGGAGATGGGTGCGTTATCAGAGCCTCCTCATGCCCCAAATTCCTCAGGCACTCAGCACCTGCTGGGGATCGGGCCATGGAGATCAAGGCAGTTGGTGAGAGCCAGTCCCTATTCCTGTGCCCAAATGCCCACAGGGAGCGATGCACCCTGGGCTCCGCGGGATGTGTCAATGCAAAACCAGAGAGGGTATGGCGAGGGTTCAGCCACCCGGTGCCCGAGGCACCGATGCTGGTCCCAAAAACAGCTACAGCAACTCAGGCCAGAGGGGACGTGATACATGGGGACGTGAGGTGATTTGAGAGTGTGAGATACAGGTGGGGCCCCTCATACGGGGGACAGGCCAGATCCGGCCCCAACCCTGTCTCAGGGCAGAGACCGGCAGGAAGAGCGCGAGGAAAAGCAGGCTGAGACGTCTGCCCGGCGCGAGAGCCCTCCCCGGCCGAGGTGGGGCAGCGGGGGGTGCCCGGGCTCGGGGACAAACAGCCACGCGCAGACCTGCCCTCCCCCAGACAGTCCAAGCCCTGCCTGTGGACCTCATCTGCATTTACTTTGGCTTCCACAGCACGCTGCGATGGTGATTTCCCCAAGCTAACACCCAGGGCCAGAAGCACCGCATCTCGCAGGATCAAAGCTGCAGCCGTGAACCCTCCCGCCTTCCCCCGTGTGTTCCCCATAAGCACCCATCAGCCTCACAGCAGGGTTTAGCTTTATCAGCAGGCATGGTGTGAAGCAACGTTTTATTGAAGACAGCCCTTCCCTTTGCAGGCTGGGCATTTACACGGCAGGCCCGCGGCCGCAGCTGGCGTGGGTGGCGAGGCGGGCCGGCTGCACAGGCGGACACCTACACACCTACCCCGGAGACGGCACTCAGCCGCACTTGCCCAGGCACTCGAGGAGCTCCATGCGGATGGCGATGCGCACGTGCCAGCCCAGCGGGATGAGGCGGATGTAGCGGGCCACGATGGGCGGCCGCAGCAGGTTCTGCACTGAGGACGAGCGGTCCGAGTTGCCGTAGAAAACCTGGGGAGAGAGGTGTGGGCAGGTGGTTAGGGGGCTGGAAATCCTGCCCCGTGAGTCTGGGGTTCCTGTGCAGAGCAGAGGAGGAGGCGGCTCCCTCTCTTCCACCCCCAAAATAAGAGACTTTAAAAATAGCCAGGCGCAGACAATTTTTGTCACGCTGACTGGGTTTTCTGAGTAAGTCGACTACTTTCCCTGCGTTGTTCCTGCACTACTTCTGTTTAGGCTAGAGTCGATCTCACCCCAGTCTCTCTCATTTGTCTTCCCGCAGCAAGGTATCCCATGGTCAGAGTGAGCGTGCTTGACTGTGACTCCTTGCAGTTCATGAGCTGGGCTCCCAGACACACCGATATAGACAAAAAATGTCTTTGGGGGCCCTTCCCCCACCGCTTGGCCATGCTGCCACGTCTCTTGCTGCCGTGACCTGTTTTTTGGGGGGGAAAGCCTGGCATCTCCCCAGGGCTGCAGGAACCGGTACTTCAGCAAAGCCACCAGAGCCTCCCATGATGGGACGGGCAGATGGACACTGAGGACGCCTGGGAGGAAGCCATTGTGGCATCCCCGAGCCCAGCTGGGCTGCACAGGGACCACAGGCACCACTGTAAAGTCGCCCCGGTGCAATTTTTCACTTCAAACCAGCCACTTAGAAGTGTGGTGTGAGAACGGTTCAGTGGGTTGTGACTTAACTAGTTGCAGATTTTGTCTCGGGGGTTTCTGCACCATCATCGTGCACTAGCCCTGGACTTACAGCGAAAGAAGGAGCCCCATTTTTGTAGTGCTCGGGCATGGCTGGGGTTGTGTGGCCGCAGCTGAGGAAGGGATTGTATCGTGGAGGTGCTGCCTCCCCTGTGATGACAGCTAATGCCTCTAAGCTTAATCTGGACCCCATTGTCATCGGGGGTTGCTGCCCTCAGACGTGGGGTGAGCACTGGGCCCCATCCACCCTGCTGCTCCCACAGGACCCCCTCTTGGGGCACCTCCCCACCGAGACCTGATGCGTTCATGTCACCAAACATGCCACCCCTCCACCAGCGGCCAAAGTGTGAAGTCCACCAACCCGGTTGTTCCCAGTCTGGTCCTTGTAGTAAACCCAGTTGAGGTTTTCGTCAGTGCGGTACTGCATGCTGTACTTGGTCATCCACTCGTCGGCATCGCAGCGCCCTTGCGTGAGGATCCCTGAGATCACCTTCACCTCCTTCAGGTCGATCTGCAGCCACTGCCCGTTGTCCTGGTACTTGGAGAGCCACGCGCACCTGGGGGGACACCGCCGGCCCCGCTCCGTCCTCCACCGCTGCCCTCCCAGGCAGACCCTCCTGCCCCCATGCTGCCAGGGGTCCCTGGCCCCCCACCCGCCCATGGGGCCCCTTGGGGAGGCATTTTTGGACTCACCCGAAGCCTTGGCCATTGAGGCGGGCCTTGTTGGCCGTCCAGGAGGAGTACCAGCCTGTGTACTGCTCAGGGTTGGAGCAGCTTATCTGGTCCGGGGTGACGGCGCCGGACTCGAAGCCCAGGGGCTTGTGGTAGGGGCACTCTGCAGCACAAAGGAAAAAAAATACCTTAAGGGACACAAGTGGCTTTGTTGCCTGGGTGGGTGTGTTTGCACACTTGTTGTCAACAGCCCCTGTGGTTTCGCTGCTCCCTCTCCTCCCTGGCCAGGATGCTGGGGATGCTCTTAAACCCAGATCACAACCCCTGCAGTATTTGCTGCCCACGGGCCATGGGAGTCTTCATTTCTGACTCTTCTCTCGTGAATTTCTAACTCTCCCCTCTCTCTCAAACTTACTAAAGCTGTGCTGCATGCAGCATTTTGCAGGGAAGGTTTTATTCAGCTGTTGCAGTCTGAATCTCCTTGCAAGCACGTGGAAGAGGATCCAGACTGGATCCATCAACCTGCATCCAGCCTCCAAGCTGTCAGCCTCTGCCTGGTCCCTGAGCAATGCCTGGCATGGCTTTTCTTGCTGGGCTTTATCTCCTTCTGCTCCTCCATTCTCTGTCTTGATTTTTGGCTATGCCTGCACGGCAAAATTGCTGAGCCTGCTCTGATCATCCCTCCACAAGCACCCTCAGATCTTTTTCTGCTATGGGGACTATCTTTGTATCTGGAAATGGTCCTGTCTTGTGGAAAACCTGCGGGTACTCTGGTGCCAGTGAGGTGTGATGCTTGGCCCTGCCGAAGTCTCAGGGATCTCCATCTGAGTTTTTGCCTTCAGATCTTTAGGCTACCAAACCTGAGCCCACAGCTGTCTTCTGCGATAGCGAGAGCTTCAGCAAGACCTGCTGACTGCAAAACCACACGGGGCAGAAATACTCATTCGTCATTAAACCTTCCACCACACGGTGCTCTGGAAGGCAAGCCTTTAGTGATGCTGCCATGCAGAGAGCCTGCAGGCTACTTGGACCTAGTTACGGATTTTTCTGTTATGATCATTTTTTATGCGATTAGGTTACCACTGTGTACCTAGATACACATAAAGAAGGCGCTCACAAGTGTCACATGGGGATTGCCTGAGCAAACATCTATATCATGGGCAGCATTTTCTAATTTTGCAGCCTGTGGAGCAGGCGTGGTGCCCCCAAAGGTAACTCTGTCACATTTTCCAGTTCAGTGTAGTTCATTTCATGGGTTTTGGCAATAAAGGAGCAAGTGAAGCTCTGCACAGCTTCACTCATGGGTAGAAGATGTTTCATCACCTTGGCCATGCCTGACCAACTAGTGTGGTGCCTCGTGTTAAAAATGACCGACATGAGTCGGGGAGGAGTGTCTGTGGGCACCCAGAGGCTGGCATGACCGCGGCCTCCCCGGCGCAACACCCCAGCACTGTGGCCATGCGGTCGATGTCTCATTAGCAAGCTCCACTAGGTCGATACCGTATGCATCAATATCTCATTACCATATCTTGCTCAGTCGGCTCCTCATTAACACGTTTTTCCCCACAAAAACACATGGCCGCCATCCGGCCTTCCTCCAGGCATGGAAACATCACGCTTTTCTGCCATGTTAAAACCTTTCCTCCCCTTGTGCAAGAGGGCGGCCGGGCTGGGGTGGCCCCGCATGTTTCCGACTCGG
The DNA here is from genome assembly GCA_013401275.1 of Pandion haliaetus. Taxonomy (NCBI): domain Eukaryota; kingdom Metazoa; phylum Chordata; class Aves; order Accipitriformes; family Pandionidae; genus Pandion; species Pandion haliaetus. The sequence goes on from VYZV01009271.1 coordinate 112,589, forward strand.
CAGGCTTATCTCGAACACCACGCAACTTTACTTTTAGCAACACTAATCCGCAGGCCACACAAGCGTAATGCAATTAGCAGGTCACCTTCTGGCGTGTCCGGCTGAGCTACACGCGGGGACCCACGAAACAGATGCCTGGTGCCCGCCCGGCCAAACGGGCTGAGCCATTTACCGCCATTACCGCCGACCTGCAGAAAACTTGTGCGGTGGTTGTGAGGCTGGCTGCGCCCCTCTGGCTGTGCCGCAGCCGGCTCTGCAAGACCTCAGCACGGCTGCTCTGCAAACCGTCCCCAGGCAGCGGGGATGCCAGGCCACACTGCCATGGCCGGGCTGGGCTGGGCAAGAAGAGTGCAAAGTCCCCCTGCCTGGGGAGAGCCGGGAGATAACGGTGACAACGTTCATTATTCAGGAGAACAGCCTTCATTAGTCAAGGAAGATGCCTTCATTACTCAGCTACATAATGCTAATGCGTGAGAGCACCCCTGACACCTCGCCTGGCCAGGAAACCTAGAACCACTCCTCTCACGCACGTGTCCCTCAGCCACAGACGGATCAACCAAACCTGCCGTGTCTCCTTTCCTTCCCTTCCCTTTCAAGGGGCAATGGTTTTAAGTGGAAAGAGGGTAGGTTTACATTGGACGTAAGGAAGAAATTTTTTACGATGCAGATGGTGAGCTACTGGAGCACGTTGCCCAGAGAGGTTGTGGATGCCCCATCCCTGGCAGTGTTCAAGGCCAGGTTGGATGGGGCTCTGAGCAGCCTGGTCTGGTGGAAGGTGTCCGTGCCCACGGCAGGGGAGTTGGACTAGATGATCTTCAAAGGTCCCCTCCAACCCAAACCATGGTGTGATTCTGTGATTCCTTGCTGCAAGCAGCTGCAGGGTGGTACCAGACTGTAGCAAGGCTTCGGATGGAGAATTGTACTGTTAAGGTTAAACAGCAAGAAAACGTGCAGTAGGAGCAGGCTGGCATGGGGCAGGCGTAGGTGCCGGTAGGGAGCCACCATGAGAAGGACTTCCCCAGGGGCTGGTCGGGGAGCTCTGCTGGGCCAGCTGCGGTTCAGCATTGCCATACGGCTCCGCAGTGTGTGCAAGCGTGCCAACGCTGCTCCTTGCACATGACGCCAGGGCTGCAGGAAGCAGGGGGATCCGACATGGTGACCTGGAGTGTGCGGTAACCTCTGTTTGTCCAAAATATGCTTTACTGCTGCTCCATGCAAAGGGATACAGTTACAGGTAGAGGATGCGCGTGTGCAGAGCGGCACCTTCAGAATGGAGAGAGACTCCGACAAGGACTGCAGGGACCTGCCCGTCACAGGTGGGCTTCATGATGATGCTGCAATAAAAAAGGGTTGTGGTGGCCATCCCTTTGAAAGGGAGTGGTGGGCTTGGGCAGGGCCATGCCAGCTCAGACTCACATTGGGGTACTGCATGTGCATTTCTTTCATAGGAGACTGGAGGAAACTCTCACAACAAGACATAAAATGTCATTTCTGGAACTCCTATAAGTGATTCTTCTGCATCACAGGGGCTGTCTCCAGAAAATGCCGCCTTCCTCTTGATACCTGCCCCAGCAGGCAGCCCTGTGAAGATACCAGCTGCAGAACCTGGAAGGACAGAGCCTGAGAAGCCATGACCCTTTACTGGGGATGTTTGGGGCTGCTCTGCCCTGGGGCTGAAACACCGCCCATGCACAGTGGATGAATCCTCTCCTTGTAGTTTCTCTGGGCAGGAAAGAAGCCTGTGGGCAATGCTCAAGCTGGGTGAGCGCCAGGCGGACACGGCCTCCACAGGAGCACAGGGTACCCAGAGGGAGAGCTTAGGGGAAGCGGATGGCCTGGCAAGGATGGGTGGAAAGCCTCTGTGCTTGTCAGCTCCCTCACGCTGCAGGAGGGAAACCTTCAGGTCCAACACAAGCGTGGGATAGAAACACCTGGGGGTTTTCCCCTCTCATTTTCATTTGTGGATGCCTGCAAGCTCTGCCAATGGTGTCATATCTTCTTGGCAATACACATTCTTATTTGCTTTCTAGCCCATCCTGGCTTCTGCTCAGAGCTCTTCCAGGTTAACTCATTTAACCTCCTCCTCTTTCTGGGCAGCCATGCCAAACACTGAGCGATGGGGTGGCCATTTCCCTGGTGTATCTCCCCTGGGGAACCCGTGGGCAGCAAAACACACCTCAAGTCGTTTCACAGCCTCTTGCAGGACCTGGGAAGAGGTGGTCGCTAGCGGGCATGAGGCAGGTACTGCTTTTGGCACCCAGCTCCAGAGGGGGTGAACACCTCCGAAAAATCTGCGTCACGGAGGCCTGAACAAGAGTGCAGCTTCTGTGGGACAGATTTGCTATGCTTGAGGACAAGCCGGGCACCGATAAAGCCTTGCTGGGGTCACACATCTGGGAAAATGTGGCAGTTGCAGAGAATAACGAGGAAGGAGCTTGATCAGAAATCTACAAAACATGATCTGTAAGGAATGGCTGAAGGAGCTGGGCAGAGGCAGCCCAAGAAAAACCCAGTTGTGGTCTTTTACTGTTTAAAAATATGCTGCAAAGAAAGAATAAACTGTTTTCCTTGACCCCTGGAGAGAGGAGACGGTGTCACAGGTTAAGCTGCAGTAAGGGAGAATGAGCCCAGGGGGTACAAAAGGTTTCCTACAGCAAATCCTGCACATAGCGGTAGCTGCTCCAGGCAGTATCTGGGAGCACCAGCGCTGTAGGGACAGAGCAGGCAAGCACCTGCCGGCACCGGCCAGCCTGGGCCACCCTGGGTGACCTCCCGAGGCCCAGGCACAGCCCCTGCTGCTGCTGCCCCTCTGCCCAACAGTGCAGGGTCACCCCACACCTCCCACCAGTGCAGCTCCCCTGGCCCCCACCGGCAGCTGGGTTTGGAACACGTACCGCCGTAACGTGCCACCTCTGCAATGCAGGGTGCAACAGGGGAAGCTGTTGAAGATCACCAGACAAACATGGCTAAAAGCACACTGGCCCATTACCTGGCATGCACTCTAAGCTGTTAGTCCTGCTGGACCACACCGAGTTAGGACCTCCTTGGCAATCGCATTTGCAAGCCTTGCTGTGCCACAGCTCCAGTCTCTCATCCTAAAGGGACGGTAAAGAGACAGTAATAAATCAATGAGGTCATTGACAATAGTGACATGAGACTAAAACTGAATCCTGACGCTTAGACAGACGCTCGCACCCGCCTGGGCTGCTGCACCTTCTCTGAGCCCCGTTCGTCGGGCCAGCCCAGCATGAAACGTGGGATGACTCCCCCTTGGACTCAGAGGTCAGAGCACGTGCCTGGGCTTGGAGGCCGAGTTGCCATCCCTCCTTCTGCCCCAAGGTACCGGAGCTGGGCCCGGACCCCCAGCATTTACCTGGCAGCCAAACCAGCCGGAGAGACTTACCTCTCCTGGGGAGAGGGCCATTGCAGCTGGGGCAGTGGTCATGGAGGGAAGAAGAGAGAGAGAGAGAGAGAGAGAGAGAGGTCAGAAATGAAGATGCTGCAAGCAAACATCAGGAAATGCGATAAACATTTACTTCTGAGCTGGGGATAAATAAATCAAGGAAGGACTGATGAATCTACTGCGTATCCCCAAGCTGATTGCCAGGGGAAAAGCAAGAGGATGGGCAGGAACAGGACACTGCATGTGCCTGTGTCAGTGCTAATCCTCCACTGTGTTTTCTTTTTGATGCCCTTGGCATCTTCTCTTTCTGATCAGCCTGAAACGTCCTAAGGAGAAACCCATGCCAGCCTGCTTGGCCTCTGCTTTACAGCTAATTTTGCCCCTATCCCTTTTTGCTCTCTTCCTGCCCCATAGTTTCCCTTTCCCAGTTTGCCCTTAAAACCTGTGAGCTGATGAACCCCAAGGATGAAAATGCAGCCTGGCACCACTGCAAATCCCCAGTGCCTTTGGAAGAGATGGGACACCCCCCCGGGGTGCCTGCCCTGGCATCGCTCCCTCTGGAGGGGATGGAGGAAAATGAAATGTAAATAGGTCTTACATACAAGACTCTCTTTTTTTCCTTTCTTAGAGAAAACCAGTTGTGTGGCTGTAGAGGAAGAGCCACTGTTTTTGTAACATCTGACCTGTTTTACCTCCTGCCTGTCACTGAGCGATTGCTTTTTTTATGAGTCCTTTCCTTGCTGAAAGGGCTGTCCTGCTTCACAGTGAAGTCCAAAGCAGATTATGTTAGTAGCATTTGGAGTGGCAGAATAGTGCCCAGACAACTATGAAAATAAAAAAAAAATTTACAAAAAATAGCCCCATGACTGCTGATAACTCATCAATACAAGTCAAATGTCAAACATCATGTTTTCAATGCCAGCAGGGAATCTGCTAGCCACTAAAGACCAAGCTATTGATAACAGGTAAAAACTTGCATACGGGATCCATGAGAAACCTGCCATCTCCAAACCGAGGTTTTGTGAATATGAAAAAAGGATCTTTTCACCAAATTAATTAGACTCTGAATTTGTCACTGAAATCTAATTATGATTTATTCATTCATACACTGTCACTTTGCTGAGCCTAGGAAGCTCTAACTAATGCTGGGAATTTACATCTCACATTTCTACAGCAAGTTTCATCTCAAAAGACTCATAAACGCTATGCAATTATAATCATCTGAAATATAAGCTATATACAAAGTTCCATTTATTACTGAAATGCAACAGCTCCTTGGGTGTGACACTGAGCCTGAATGTATCAAGAGTCTGAAGGAAAGACCCCAGCAAAGAACAAAATTGTGAAGAAATTAAAAAAAAAAAAAAAAAAACCATTTCNAAAAAAACCCTTTAACACAGAGATGGTCTCCTTTGCTTCAGTGTCCCAGCGCAGCATTTCTGGCATCAGGAACTTACCGCATTAACCCAAGGCATGGGCCCTGGCAGAAGAAGTAAACGTTGGTCTACAATAAAAGGATGAGGCTTTTAGTTGCGCCCAAGAGGGAGGGAGGGGGCACCCAGACCCCACTGAGCTCAGCAAGAAAACGTGGGCGCACGTCTCCAGATCTGGCCTCTTGGCAAGCATAGGCTGGGGGCCATGCACAACACTGCGCTCCACCTTTCCCAGCACAGATGTTACCTGGCAAAGCCCCGAGACTCCATTTGCAGCGAGAAAATCAAGGCGGAGGTGCAAGCGCAAAGCCACCTCCATGCTGTCCCACACGGGGCACAGCAGGTCAACTTAAACCAGCGTGAGGATGGTCTAAGTTAATGCTGCCTGTCCTCAGATCAACAGGATACAAAACAGGACTTTATCACCTGTCAAAACTGTACCACCTTTGCCAACAAAAGCAATGCAGTGCCTCTCCCGCCTGCTTAATGCTCTGTTTGATGCCGATGCTGGAGCGGCACTGGCACCGGAGGCACAAGAACAGGGCTGGCAGGCCCCTCTCCTGCCCCTCCAGCCCATGGCGCCATGGTCTTTCCTAGCAGGACGGGCGCCCTGCTCCAGCAGCACCAGCTGCAAGGGCTAGCTTCGTTATCCTGCAATTTAGGAGCCCGCCGTGCGTCCCCGCTGCCCAGCAATTGCCGAACAGGTCAGCTCGCAGGGCTGCAGGCTCAGCTCCTTCAGTCTGCAGGCATTCGAGTTTCATTTATAGATGTGTGCTCGCTACGTGTTTCTTTCTTAACCTCTTTAGTCTTATCTTTAGAAGACTGATTTTTGTGGAAAAAAACTTCTGTGGGTCATTTCCTGTTTCCCTTACGGTGGTTCAATGCACTTTGGCCTGGCAATGACCTGACAAGTCAGTGGAGCCACGCAGCGGTGAAAGCAAAGGTGCCTGCACCTCTCTGCCTAAATACTTGCCTTGGCTCCCTTGCAGCACCCAAGGTACCTTTAGGGGCTACAGAGAAAACCTGGTAAACAAACTAGCAAATGAATATACTTTGCATAGGGATAAAATATTTGATTATATGTGTGTGTTGGGTCCATTTGCCCAGCATGAGGAAGACTCTATTGTGGTGAAGCTTACTATTGTGCACTGTGTGCCTGAGGTGGGGAAAGGGGATGTGAAATACCAGACAGACTGATGTAGGGTCTTGCGTTGGGTCCATGCTGAACCCTTCAGCAGGCCTCCCGAGTCCCCACCCGGGTATTTGAGAGCCAAGACCAAAATTTGGCACGTCACTGACACATGCAGCTGGGAGTCCAACAGCTGTGAGTGAACCGACAGGAAAAAAAGGAATAGTTTTCAGGTGGGTGGGTGCACAGTAGCACTTACTCAACCGCCAGGAATAAACCCTCCTACCCTGGCATTGCTTGGGTGGCTGCACCCGGCCAGCGATGCCGGCTCCTGAGCTACAAGAGCAGCTCTTAGGGCTTTTAGGCTCGTCACCCAGGTACATTAACTGCAAATCAAGCAAGGGTGTGGGTTTCAAGCACAAAAGCCCTTTTTCCAGTGCAGCGTCTTATCGGGTCAGCCCGGGGACAGGCAGTGGTGCAAAGGCAGTGCCGGGGCAGGGGTGCCGGCGTGCTGCCCCTCTGGCTGTCCCTGCTGGGCCGGGGGCCTCCACGCCTTGCCACACGGCTCGCTGGTTTAAATGTCTCAAATAGGAGGTCAGCTTTACTATTTTGAGCTAGAAGAGGTTAGCTGCTAAGGGCTCGCTCCCACGAGTGGCTCAGCCATCCGGCCGCCGCAGCCTGCGGCACAGGGGAGCAGCAGGCTTGGCTTGGGGCAAGCACGGCAGCGGACGGGCCAAATGTCCTGCCTGGGCAGCGTGGCCTGATAACCCGCGGCGTCAGGAAAGGAAAGGAAAAGATGCCCTTGCCTGCAGTTGGCCAGAAAAAGTAGTAATGGATATAGTTGTGTTTACAGCTGTGACGGGCCCTGTCCTACAAAGGAAGTGAAGAGGAAAGCTGGCTGCCAATACTCTAAAAATGTGATGGGCAGCATGCTTTTAGAGTGAGCGTGTTTGCCTTCAAGGAAGGTTACAGATAATTGGTAATTGTAGGTCAGACAGAACGAATTGCTGCAATTCGTGGGAGAGTCACAAGTCCTGCGTGGCCGCCGAGGGCTGTTGTTTTAAAAGTACAGAACTGAAAAAACGCCAAAACACTAAAAAGGCAAGAGCCCTATTTACAGTCCCTGCAGTGCCCCAGGACATTCAGCAAACCGTCAGTTCAGTGAGACAGATTATTATCTGTGTTTGTGAGAGGGAGGGAGATAGGGCACGCGCCTTTCCTGCCCCTCCGTCCTGCCCTGCAGCGTGGTGCGTCCAACACACCGCTCCGCACAAATGCCACCCCGTAGCGCAGGATTTGGGGACCGGGGCTTGGGCAAGCGCCAGGCGATGATTTTGTGCCACAGGCCCTGTCCTGGGGGCTGGGCTGGAGCACAGGCCCTGGGATGGCCCCGCTCGGCACCAGCGAGCGGGATGGAGGGGAGAGAGAACCCGAAGACTGGCCTGGGTTTGGGGGAGAAGGAAAAGAGCTGGCAGAGGCAGTCCTGGGATGGACACAGGTTTCCCGAGGTGGAAGTGGGATAAAGCAGCAGCCACAACTTGGCGCCAGCTGAGGAAAGGAAGGGGCAAGCAGCAGCAAGGAGGCTCAGCTGCTGGCATTTTAATGACAGGAACAGGTAACTGCGTGTCTCAGAAAATTTGTGGTCATTAAGAACGTGGTTAAACAACAGGAAGAAAGGAGGAAGGTAAGTGTGGGCAGAAGTAACGCTGCCAAAGGCTGAGCAAATTTCAATAAGGCCAGCTTTGAGAAATCATATGGAATATCCTGACCATAAAGCCATGACAGCAAGCTATCTTTTTTCAGTATGGCTAGAATTAATGACAGATGCACAGGCATGAGAAAGCACATTATAAAATAAAACAGGGAAATAAAATATAACACAGAATAAATATCAGTCACTCAATTTACCGGAATAAGTTCACATAAACCTGGTCATTGCAGGCAAAGTAAGTGGAAAATGTTAATGACTTTTTCTTTCTTGACTTTATGATTTAGGTGGCCTAGAAGCTTCAGCTGGAAAATAGTTAATCTTGCCTCTCATCTCTGCAAGCAACATCCTAGTTTAACAGAGCTCAGAGAGACGAGCAAAATTATTTTCTCTCTGCTTCTCCCAGAGGAAAGCACTCCCTCCATGATGCAGCGCTTTCTCAGCATGGTGCGTAGCTGGTCGCCTGCTTCCCTTCTGCACGTGTGGGCCATGGGGCAGGGCAAAGGAAAACAGCTTGAAAAACAGAAAAATGTGACTGGGGCCCCAGAAAAGCTGTCACAGAAACAACAGAGGTGGCTGGAACGAGTGGCACTGGTTTTATCATGTTTTCTGAAAGGCACACCATTGCAAGCCCCCGTTTTCCTTGAGCACTGTATTAGAGAGCATCAGGAAGCAGTTAGGCAAGGCGGGCGGTAAGCAACACAGGGGGTTGAGACACTGAAAAAACCATTGTGGTACCACTGCGCCCATCAGGTGCTAGTTTGTGGGTTGCTATACTATTAACCTAGGCTATTTTTACATCCCAGCCCTGGAAATCGTGCCAGGCGAGCGAGGTGACTCACGCCGGGCTGCACCAGCCTGAGCAGCAAGGTGCATTCGGGGAAGCTGCCACATCCCAAGCCACCAGCGCACGCGGTGGGTGTTTTCCCCATCTCCCCTTGCCCCTGCGCCAGTGGCGACAGCCCCAGGGACCCCTGCTGCAGCCGTGGCCCGGTCCCTTCGGCAGGCATAGCTCTCTTGCCCAGCCGCTTTGTCCTTGCTTTTGTTGTTCTTCCTGCAGGGCTTTTTCCGTGGCCATGCTAAGCAGGCTCCGTGGGGCTGTGTCATGCAAACAGTGCCTTTATTTCTAAAAAGTGCAGGCTTTAAACGGTCCTCGGGAGCTGTGCTGGCAGGCAGAGACCCCCAGGGCACATGCAGATCTGCGTCCACCGAAAGCTTTTGGGAGCCAGGCAGGATGAACAGGGTGGTCATCCAGGGGCTCTCGCCACCTAAAGCCACGCCGGGCCACATGCTCAGCCTGTTTCCCCTGTAGATGATTTTCTGGCCCGGGCACCCTCCAGGAGGGCACCACCGCCTCGGCAGACATCAGCCTGCAAGGCCTCATCTCCGACAGGCGCGGTCGGAGGCAAGAGGACCAGCGTCAGCCTGCAGAGGGGAGAAGGGCTCATACTTTGCGTTAAGCTCCTCTCTCGTGCTTTAACAAGGCTGCTGTTTTCCTCCCCCATTTTGTGGGGATTTTTCATGGTTTTGTTACTGTCACTTCTATTTCATTTTCTTTATTTGAATGATTTTTATTTCATTTCCACTTTCATTCACTTGTATTGTGTCTTATTTACTGGCATTTATCTGAAAGTGATAAAAACATATTTAAATAATGATAATTATACCTATTTGATTCACATTCATTTTTCTTTTATGCTTGCTATCTCCAACAAAATTTTTTTATGTTGTGAAAATATTTGGGAAAAAACCTTTAATTTGAAAAAAAATCGACATTTCCCCTTTTCTTCTTAAGAGATGTATAATTACGGTTTTTTTCTAAAGTGTTCCTTTGAAAATTTTTGGCAATTTCTGATCTTATTCACGTTTGTTGCTTCCTGCTTAGAGCTATGCAGAACATTGCCTGCATAGTAATTTCATTAGATGTATTGATTACGCCAAAGAGCAGAACTGACAATGTTATTTACTGTGATTAGAAGGCAGGTTTGGGCCTTTGATTTTGGTTTGGGTTTTTGGTTTTTTTTTTTTTTTCCAAAGCTGCAAAAAACAGAGGGGGAAAAAAAGAAATCCACTCTTAAACTGCTGAGAGGTGCTTATTCCCCGACGTGTAGTGAGCATGGATGGAGTAATGCGGTGCAGGCATGTCACATTCAATGTGCTAAAAGCATATTCATGTCAATCTGGGGCTCAGGGTGCTCCCCCTCACCATATGGAGGGGGCTCAGCAGCTGCTGCGGCTCTCGTTGCAGGAGCCTGCCTGCTGCACCATATGCTGCTGCTGCTGCTGCTGCTGCGGTGGTGTCCCCGGCAAACACAAGCCCAGCCAAGGCGCAGGGACCGGAGATGCTCCTCTAAGCCACTGGCTCTGCCAGAGAAAATAAGCTAAGCAGCTTTTCAGGGCATCGGTGCACGTGCCTCAGAGGACTGACCTAGCAGCACCTTCTCCATGGTGGGAGAGGCAGGAGTGTGAGGGAGGACCTGGGCAAAGCGTCACTGCTCGCTCTTTACCCAGAAGAGGACACTTAGACCACGAAGCAAAGAAAACCAGTAAATTAAGAAAACCAGTAAATTAAGCAAATAAATTAAATACTAAAGGAGTGATGCCTGGAAAGTGATCCTGCAAGTAATTTTTCACTGCAGGATCTCCAAAAATATCCTGATATGTGGGTGTCTATTAAAAGCAAGCTGTGTCGGGGATGGAGAGCAAGGTATGAACCCATTCCAAGGACTAATTGCAGTTATGCCACCCATTGGGAAAAAAATGCTGGCACCTGGGTAAAAACAGCCTTTCAAGAAGCTCAGGCACCAGTCACCTTCCCACGTGAAACAAAGGAGAGCGAAGAGATCAGGTATGAGGAGAACGCACAAATATTTGCTGAAAGATTAAAAGAAAGACCTACTAATTAGACAGAGCAGTGTAAAGCCAAGCATAACAGGATGAAATGAAGGCACAGCCAGTTGAGGAACACTCTCCTATCCATGAAATTTGGTAGACCAAAATATTCAATGGAAACAGGGAAGGATAGAAAAAACTAGCCAAAGCAAACCACTGAGAATTCAAGAATCCATGGGGGAAAAGCCGGACTGTCTGATAAACCTGTCCCACACTCTGACAGATCATACTCTAGTCACACATTAATGTTGGCAGATACTGCCCAGCACTTCGCAAGAGCAACCTCAGCCTTGCTTAAGATAATAGCAGCTTTGCCATTGGCTTCGATGAAGCCAGAAATTCAAACACAACCCAGAAAATTATCTCCTCATTCCACAGCTGGGTTAATTAAAATGGAAGGAGACCATGACCCTGAATTTTCTGGCTGCTTCTAGCTCCTGCTTACCTGCTATCACTGCTACTTTTCTGAAAAGTAAATTTGAGAAAGCCTCAAAATTGATAAATACTTTTCCCATTTTCTTGACTTATGATGGCTTTTTGTTCTTGAAGTGCCTTTGGAGGTCTTTTCCAGGCCAAAATACCTGAAAGAGTCTTTTAAAAAAGGCAGATCTCCATCAGCAATGTCTTGCTGCTAGAGAAAATGATCAGGTTTTGATTAATCATGAGTTTTGATTAATGAAGGACCAGTCTTTCATGTTATACTGTACCTCATTTTTCAAATCAGCATTATTATTTACTCACTGGCTCAGTTGCATGACAATTTTCTTTGCAAATTCATATTTTGACAAATTATATGGCAATTTTTTTACACTGCAATTATTTTGTGAAACAGAGTTTTACTACTGAATATTCATAGAGCTGTAAGAATGCTGCTCACTCATGTACATAAATTACACATCTCCTCTACAATTTTGCCTTTCCCTGAATTATTATGCTTCCATGAGAACGTAGAGAAGAGCTTGCTCTGTACCCCACAGCCCCTGGCAGAAGAAAGAAGCATGGATGAAACAAGAAATACAAAGAGGGACATCTGAAAGTGCCTCTCGGGAGGCAAAGTGCATACCTTTGTACCAGAAAAGAAGAGACAGCAGGACGCTTCCCATCTTGAACTGCATCTTTTCCTTCCTCTTTTGGGAATAGCTCCTTCATGTGCTGCTCGGCTTGCTGGGAAGTCATGAGATTAACTTAAGCATTGCCTAAGCACCTTACTCTCCTTGATTCTCGTGATTTTATCAAGCACCACCAAGCCAACCACACAATTGTTGCTGTCAAGCTCCATCCTAGAGGATGTGTTATGTGTAACTGTTTTTAAAAGGTAAAAAGTACTGACACTGTGAGTGCGATTCTGATTGTGTATGCAGACATATGTCCAAATAAACAAGGACGTACCTACCTAGAAAGCACATATACCCCCACAGAGATGCAGATGTCTAATGCTTATAAAATATATGTAGTATATATTGTCTATTGTATGTAGTATGTTTTCATTAACTTCCACCCCAATTATTTACCTCTACACTATTGATGTCTTTACTAATAATAGCTGTGTGTAGAAATCTGCCCTGGCCTTACTGCTCATTCAGTCACCTAATTGCAGGGGGCTGAAAACTGCAATTAGTAGATCAAGCAGAAATAGCACATTTCAGTTGTTTACTTGCTAAGCTGTAAAAATCTCAAACCAAAAAAGTAAACCTCTCTTTGCTAACAGTTCTACCTGTAGTATCTTCTCAATCAGTTTACATCAAAGAGAGTTACACATTTGATTTTAAAATGACTGAAAGATTCAAGACAACGGACTGCTAGTGACTCCACTGGATCTTGCACCCGTTCCTCCAATCTCTGTTAATTATGTGCAATTAGCAATGAATTTTTAATGGCGGTTTTTGAAAGCAATTGCTTCAGAAGCAGCTTGCTTTGTTTCAAAAGATCTTGGATTGTATGCACAGGGAGTAGATTAAAATGCTGCATAGATCACGTGGGCTGCTGTTGAATTAAGCTAGACCTGTCTCTAGTCTTCTGGTCTACATCCATTCAAAAAATGCTGTGCAAACAAGGATGCTGACTTTTTGTAAAAACAGTCCCCTGGGCAGGATTAATCTCACCTGCCTTGGGATACCCACACATTTGGAATGCCCCCTAAATGGGATGTCAGGCATGGCATCCCTCTGCAGCTACACCTCCAGCACCATTGCATCCCAGCCTCGCCAGGGCATGTGACATGAGTCGCCTGCCAAGGGGGCTTGCTGCTTTGCCTAGCCTCGAGCAGTTTAATCCCCTCGACCCAACACTTTTCCCACTTAAATCTACTCTCAGGGAGAGGGCGGGTTATCGCAGGCAGACCCCTGCAGGGACACGGCCATCCTGCTTCATGGGCTTGGGCCAGCTCACCCCAAGCACCGGGGAGCATCAATGCATGGCAGGGTGAGCAAGCAGGGCGGCTTGTCCCAGGCAGCAGGGAGGGGGTCATTTTCCTAAGGGCAGGGGGCTGCTCCGGATTTTTTCTGAGGGGCCTCACACTCACACGCAGCACCCCTCTTGGGGCAGTGAGACCTAGCAGAAGGTCTAGCCAGGGGGTGAACAAACGTGAGTCTCATTGAGGGTACCAGGGCAGCTTCTCTGCATCCGCCATGGTGCAGCATCTCGCTCTAGGCTCTACACAGCAAGGCTCGCTCTCTCCCTCTCTTTGCCGTCCGGTCTAAAATGGGCTGCCACAGAGACAGAGATTGCCAGAGCTGCTGGAGACACTCAGATATCTAGTCCCTCTCTGCACTGATGAGTACTTGGCATCTAAATCCCATGGGCTTGAAAATCCCTGCTTAAAAATCCCTAAATACCTTCATCCACATATCTCTTGGAAAACCAGAGCAGGGCTTCAGCCTCTTGCCTTATGGTCTCATAAGCACAGGTCACCAAGGATGCAGAGCTGCCCACCCAGAGAGAAATCACCTACCATACTTTAAAAAAGCGAAATCAAATTCTCCCCCGTCACCCCCAGCATTTTAAAATCAACTTGGTTTATGGTCAACTCCACCCTTCACACAGGTCTTGATTTTGTGTAAGAAATGCACAGGGATCCTGTTCAGAAATAGCACAGCTATTATCAAAGAACATTTCATCCAAAGGGACATCCTCAAGACTGATGGGTCCCCAGTTATAAAACTCCCTTCCCACAGAAAAGAGGGCAGCCTTTGTTTAAAAATTTATCTGTAGCATTCAAAAAATCAAATTGGTTCACATGAAGAGGAGAAGAGCCTTAAAATTAAAGTCTCTGTATAAATACTATGCAGTTCAGACCCTCTGTGTCTAATGGTGTTGATGGTCCTTCATTTTAATAACTGTAAACAGCAAAATCGTGCTGCCACTGCAGACAACATTGCTAAATGAATCGCTTAGTTAATTCTTAGCAAGCATACAAATACTTTCAGGTACCGAAGACAGAAAACATTTTAAAGCCAGTACACAATACAGCACCAGAAAGGGCTACATTTACCCTTTATAAAAAATAAAAATAAAATTTTAAGAGCACAAAAATGAGCCTGGCATTGATTATGAAACAAAACCATGGCTGGTACAAATGGTCCAAAGTAGGACAGTTTGGTGACATCCACACTGCTACCTAAAACAGGGGCAGGAACTGCCTGGGCAGGTTCACTCTTTTGGCCACACATCATCTTTGGGTCCAGCTCATGTCCCATTGGCCTTAAGACATTTTGGTATGTTTTCATGGCCCTCAGATACCTTGGTGTGTTTTCTTCCCCCAGACTGTGGTAAATAACACAAAGGCCACCCTGAACCATTGGGATGCTTTTAGTTCGGTGAAGTTGAGAGTACAGCTTGCGTTTCCAGGGGTGCAACGTGAAAGCATGGCGGTACGTAAGGGTGCGAAGCCCCCGAGATGGCAGTAGGGGGAACAAAGCCGAGTGGAGGCTGTTCGACACCCTGCGTGGGGATGCTCCCTGGCATGTGTCCTTCCCCAGCTGGGTTAGGTGGCCTTAACCACAGTTTTACCAGGAGTTTGGTAAGAATTAAACAGCGGGGATGACCAGAGGCCAGTGTTCCAGTCTGTACCTTGGCATTGCTTTACTAACAGATACAGATATAGCTCAGCACCGTTAGAGGAGCCCCATGCCAGCATCTTATGCAGACTTAATGCTTTCTGCCCGTGGCTTTCTCCTTATGACAAATGAATTTGCTTCTGAGCACAGCAGAGCTGTACATCCAGGAGCTCTCAAAACACATACATGGGCACGGAGCCCTCCCTGGCACTTTACCGACCAGCAGCTTGCGCACGTGCCTTCACAGAGGAAGCAGGAGGCAAAAAGCACTCGTGTGTGAGAGAGAGAAGTGCAACTCTACGTAGCGATTTCATGTTTCTCCCAAAGTCAGAGTGCCAGACAGCTAAATCTGAGCGGTGCACACAGATTCACGCGTCTGGGAGCTGAACACACACGATGCACAATGTCTCAGCACAAATGTGCGACTGGCACGCTTTGGTTTTAGCACAGTTAGGGAACGTACAAAATACACATTTATACATGTACGTGCGAACCACAGGCATCTCTCAGAAGCAGGATACTGACGTGCTGAGAGAGCAAGATTACCAATGCTTTCAGAGCTCGAGTCAAAGCTTCAGGAGCTGGATCCCCTTGAAATTGATGGAGCTATGCTGGTCTACACATGCTGAAGATATGGCTCTTGAAATAAAATACTCTTTCCACACATCTGAAGTGTGAGCTCAAGTCCTCTTCTGAAAAGCAGCGTTTTTCCTAAATGGAAGAAAACACAATGCAGATAGTTACCCGGTGCTGGCCACCAGGATCAGGCCCACTCCCTCTAACGCACACACCTCCGGGAGCTGTGGCTGTTGTTGGCAGGGTAGGCACCATGGGATCACCATCCCTATTAGATGGGAAGTACCTACACTGAAGCCTTGCATACCCTACATTAGGAGAAGTCTAGCTGTAGCTGATTCAGCTTTGAGCCTGTATCCTTGCAGCAGCCTGTCTGTGGAAGACAGTTTACCCAAGAGGCGGGATACATTGCTTTGGCTTCACCTCCTGTGGGCTGCGCACATGCCGCTAACCAAGCTAAGCAGAGGAAAGCCAGACCTGAGTAAGTCTGCACTTTCAGGCTGTAGGATACACAGGCCCTTATTGTCACGACGGTGCTTAATGTTATGACCTTATCCTGCTAGGTCTCACTATGTGATATATGGGTGCTTTCTACCCAAAAGAGCTTTTGCAACCTGGCCCAAGTATCCTTGCATTGGACTGCACTTCAGCTTGCCCATACCCCAGAGTGTTTCTTTTGTAAGAGCAAGCACTGATGAAGGTTAATAGTTTTCTTAAGATGATGATGATGATGAAGGTAAGTTTCTTAATAAGACCATGATTAAAGTAAGTTAAGCCAATTTTCCTCTTCATCTTTAAAAATCACACCCTCCTGCTCTGATCCTGCAAAGACTCAAGAGCAAACTCCAGCTCAGCAGAACTAAGGGACTCTCCTCCTCCTCCTGCAGAGATGTCTTGGTCCCAGCACTTGTTAGGGCTCCCACACACAGACAGATGCCGTGGCAGCATCCATGCACAGAGGTTACCCTTTTCTAAAGGCTTGCACATGGAAAATGAGACAACATGTTACAATTCAAAAGTTAAACTGCTCTGAGGCAAGCTGAGATGGCTCTTTCTGTCCCGATTAATAAAAACAACGGTACACACAGTACAAGGGAAAACAAGGACGGAGTTAACCGTGCTTGCTAGCTGGTTAACTTTCCCCTGGCCTTTCCCCAGCACTCAAACATTTCTCCAAACGCAGAGGTGAAGGCAGCAGTGCTCCCGTGAGACACCTCCTCGGGGAATACGGCAGGCTGCTGCCTTCACCACTGCCGCGTGGGCGCTCGCATGCCCTGGGACCTGCCTGGGAGGAGGCACAGGCCACTGCTTCTCCCTGCTGCCGCCATGGCTGCCTCTGGTCTCTGTGGTCTCCTTGGTTACCCAGCCGAGGGACCACAGTAAGGCAGGGATCCCTCGCCCAGCTGGCAGGGAAAGGCTCCTCTCCCGGGTGGCATTCAGCCCTGCCGAGGACAAAGCCTCAGACCTGTGGCAGGGAGAGGCCACGTCTGCGCCTCACCAGAGCAGCCAGCCCGGGCCTGAGCTGCACCCATGAGGAGGGGCCCAGAGGAAGATGCAGAATGGCCCCTGAAGGCACATAGATCAGGCAGGCTTCAAAGGAGGGGAGACACACTTTTACTAGGCTTCCAGCTGCCCGTTCCCCCACCGGGGCAAGCTATGGCTCAGCAAGGCCTTGGCACAGAGAGGCCCACAGCCCCTGCACCAGCCCCGTCCTCCCTTCCGCACCAGAGGCAGGGGGGCTACTGGCCACCACAAAACGGTGCCCAGGGAGTACGGTACAGCGAGCCACCAGATTAAAACCTTGTAAATCCTACCCCGCAGAGCCATGTCAGGCAGGTGGGTGGAGGGAGCGCCATCTGCTTCAGCACCTCAGGGTGCTGGCTCGAGCCAGCTCTCGCTGGGTCTCTTCATTTTGGTTGATGTTGTTGCAGGAAGCAGAGCTTTTGTAGGGGAAAAAAATCAAGCGCTGCAGCAACATTGTCTAAATTACATTCATACTGTTAGAAACGTGTGCTATTGCACATGGCCTGTGGAAAGGGTTCTGCCGGGCCGGGCATTCCTGCTTGAGGGGCCTTCCCGCTCCCCTCACCACACGCCGTTCCTCCTCTTGTGAAATGTATTCATCTGATTCGCGTCAATATAAAACAATGCTGGGGCCGCATAGTGAAGCGTGACCCTTTCTGTGGTCTTTGGCCGATTCTGCTTGTTCTTGTATAGCCGCAGGCCTAAGGGATGATAAGTATGTAGTTGGTGAGGGATAACCCTCTCTGTGTATACAATGGGGCTTGAGTACCGATCTGGAAGGGGGAAGAGACCTATTGCGATGGAGCAAATGTAGCGGGAAAAGATAACGGCTATAGTTTACCAAATAAGGGAATAACCCTACAGGAATGAAGAAAGGGACATTCCCCCTTGAGAAGACTGGCCGAACCAGCCCAGCAACAACCCTGCACGAACGGGGAAGCGGGACAAGGTGGGGACTTCCGAGAGGAGGGAAACACGGGCTGTGTAAAAGGAATGAAGCTGTAACGGGAGGTGTGCGCCTTGGTGGAGCAGAGACTCCCGGTGCACTCACCGCTGTTTGCTTGCCTCTATTCATTTAATAAATTGTAAATTTTAATTGGAATTCCGTTTTGGACTAAATCATTTTTCACACTCTGCCACAGGCAGGACACGCGCCTTCTTTACACACTTATGAGGTTGCCCATTTCGGGTAGGAAAAAAAAACCAAACCGAGGCCCACCGCTTTAAAGGAAATTGATGAAAAACTGAGGGCGCAGAGAGAGGAAAACAGAAAAAACCCACGCGAAGGGCGCTGGTTCCACTGGGGCTCGAACCCAGGACCTTCTGCGTGTAAAGCAGACGTGATAACCACTACACTATGGAACCGCCACGCAAGTCAGCGGCCGCGGCTCTGCCTTTATCGACGAGGCGACGGCGCGACTTCCCCCCCCCGCCCCC
>VYZV01009271.1:131916-176163 GCA_013401275.1 Pandion haliaetus
AAAAGCTGTGCTGCCTGTGGGTGCAGCACGAGAAGGCCCGAGGGCTCGCAGGCGTGTCTCTGCCAGCGGGAAGCTGATGGAGCTGCTCGTACCGCCCGCTCGCCCCCCACCCCCCCAGCCAGAGCCGCGGTGGCCGCTCGGGGGGCTCGCGGTGCTCTTCGTGAGGCGCGGAGCGGCGCGGCTGGTGCCCTGCGGTTCTGTGCCCTCCGCGTGAGGTGTTCCTTCGTCCAGGGACGGCTCTTGTCATCTGTTACGCCGCGCAATAATTGCCTCGTTTCATCTGTTCTGGTTTACCCGGGGCTCTGCACTATTGGCGCTGCCTCAGTCCTCGCCATACTAAATCCTCACATCCCAAAGGGATTGGCTTGTAGAAGTACAAATTAAGGCACCTGTACAGTGTTTACAGGGCTGTGGTTAAAAGTTAACAAGCAGAGACTGTTATTTGGAATATAAAAGATAAGTTTGTTAATTTTCAGAAGGATGTGGTGCCTGGAAGCAAAACACTATTGTTCGTAGCTAAGTTTCGTAGCTGCCTTGACTCTTGAAATTAATAATATTTTGCTGAAGCAGCAGGTGATTTACTGTTACAAGGTAGAAGATTTTGCCTTTTTGTCATTAGAAGCAATTTCATGAGGATAAAATGAAAATAGAGGTCAAGCAAACTATTTCCGTAGGCTTTGCTGACCCACTACCACGTATGTGATGGCTGCGCTTAGCCGGCCGTTCCCAGTCTTTAAAAAACAATAAATAAATTTAAAAAAATCCTTTTACATACTGATATTAGTGTGTGAGTCAAATCTGTGTACGCTTCTGACCTGGAGAGCCTCATTTAACCCAGAGGTGCCTTTTGGGAAGAGGCAGTCAGGTAGGCTTGACGCTTCAGGTTTAGGTTTTGCACTGTCTGTTCCCCAGACCAACAAAATGCAGATCAAGCCGTAGTTAGGCAATTCTTGTGCCCTTTTGTTTTTCCTCGTGTTGCTTTACTAAGATTTAGCAAAACCTGAGCGCCGTAGATAGCTATCATCTCTACAGGCTGTAAGTGGAGGCTGAAGCTAACTTGTGAGGGAGGTAGAGTTGTGCAAATTAGGTCATTAGTCATTGCTTCCCAGAATAATATGCATTCACTGCTAATTTGGGAAATTTTCCTTTTTTAAAAAATTTGTTCTCATTTTCACAGAAAGTATCCTGATGCTTTCATAGTGTTCTGGTCCGGTTTCTCGGCCTTCAGGAGTTTGGAAGCCCTACAGCTGCCTTTTTTTCACATTTCTCATTTTGTGTTCTTTTTGCCAAGGATGCTAGTTTTGATGNNNNGGGGGGGGGGAGAGATTTCTTTTCCTTTTCACCCAAATTAACCTATTCCTTCTGATTTGTGAGAGCAGATTTCTGTCATCTCACTGACTGAGGCAGAGTTTAAAATTCTTCTGGATGTTTATTTCTCTCTTAATTTCTTCTGTTCTTTGTGTTTGTGACTGGACATCCAGGTCTCTCAGGCAGGGACTCATCTCCTGGCTAGTACTTTAAAATACTTTGTTGGGTCGCATAAAAATACTTACTTGAGCTTGGTAGGTTAAGAGGAGGGGAGCCACGGTCAGGGCTCAGAAGGAGCACATTCACTTTGGCTATGATTATCTTCAGTCATTCTGAAAAATATCAGTTACGTCACTTTGTAGTGGGTGCTTCTGAGAAATTGGCCTGAAGCAGAATTTGAATTATGTATGTGGAATGCCTGCATGGAGGCTTGCTCAGGAGGTTAATGTTTCCAAAGTATTTGGAAAACAGAGTATGTGCTATTACATCAGGAAGGGCTGCTTGTAAAGGGATGTCCCCCCGATTGCTCTGCTAGCAACATAACTGTGTTTTTTCTTGTCATGCTAGACTGTTCAACAACATATTGTTGGAATTTTTTGGCCTACTTTCTGTTGCAGCTGTTGATGCTAAAACCCTTTTCAGCATCTTAAGTGTGCGTGTGATACATGATTGCTAACAAAAACATGGTAGTATGTGTGACCTTGTTGGTGGGACTGGTATGTTCTCTTTCCTCTATGTAGCAAGGAGAATGGTCTTGTTTGGTACAGCCTACGTCCTTGAACTTGAACGAGAAAGGTTAATTTGGGAAGCACATTTGTGTTTCCTCAAGTTGCATGTTACTGTGATCCCCCTAGGTAACTGGAGAGGTGGCTCTGTCCAGCGAGACTGACTCTTTATCAGGTTGCTTGGTCACGTCAGACCACTGAGGCAGAGGACAAACAACCTCCATGAATAACGAAAGAAAATGTGCAGTGGAGGCTTTATGTCCTACAGAACCTAAGAGCTAGGGGTTTGATCCCCCTCCCACTGATCTTGGATGAAACATTTCTGATGGATTTGTTGGCTATTGGAACAAACCTTATAGCCTCTTATTATGCAGAGATCTTGGTAAATGCCAATATAGATGAATTTATCAGGTACTGTAAATGTTTTATAAATAATGTGTATCCCCAGAGCGCAGTGGAAAGAGGTTATGATGTATTTTTGCTTGCATGCATTTTGGCAGAACAGCATGATCATACATAAATGATTAGCCACTGCAACTCTGATCAGGGAAAGTGCATCCTGCCAGAAAAACAAACATCAGAACTCTACTGGGTCATGCAGAATTATTGCGCCTGGCGTGTATTCGTTATTGTCTCATCTCACAGGAGAGGAGCAGCTTTGAAAGTGGGAGCTTGTGTCTGGGACTCCAGGACCTCAAAGGACTAGCTCAGTCAATCAAACCAGTGCATTTACACAGTGCCTCCTGCTTTGCTGGTTTGGCACTTTAAATACCTTTTGCACATTAATAAATGTATCCGTTCTGTCACAGCAAGGGCAGTTGTCTATCTGTCCCAAAAGATGATTTGATCACTGTGTCCTTCATGGTAGTGGTTGATGCCTTTAGAACTGTCACCAGACTGATGGCAAAAATTTCCTAAAAAGACCCCGTTACCCTATCATTAGACCGTTGGGGCAGGGGCAGGAGGGTGAAGGTCTTGCTTTGTTTGTCTCTGTTCTCAGAAGTCTTTTGCTTCCTATCCAGTCCTGGTCGGACTGCATCAGGCGGAGAGGCTGCAGAGCAAGGGGCACGGTGATCCCCACCGTGTGGCCACCTATGTGGAGCTTTCTCCCACCGCAGCATGCTTTATAACCTGTGGTCCTCTTTGGACCCACATGCCCCCGTGCTGACCCCACGGAAGGGGCTGCTGTGCTCTGTTCAGTCGCTTTGCACAGCAGCAAGAAGCCCCTCCACAGCTTTTGGAGAGGGGTGGAGGGACAGGCCGAGGGAAAAGGTGGTGTGATGAGGATGAGTGATGCTGAGGCCTGGGCCCAAGACTGTACTGGTGGTCCCCCTGCTACCGCTTCACTGCCAGAAGCGGCAGATTCCTCAGGGGCTGTCGCGCTGGCAGTGGGCACTAACAAATGGCCTTGGGGGCGACGGCTCTGCCCTTCCCCGGGCACCTGTGCAGGGACTGAGAGTCTGTGTCAGCATGGCGAGGAGCTAGGCCAGAGCTGCGGGCCCTGCTGCCAGGGGTCAGGGTGTGATTTCAAAGCATACCGCACCACGGCTTCCTCACCGCACAGGGGAGCAACGCTGCAGCATTCTCCGCTTGTCCGATCCCCTTCCAGTAGCCGAATGAGGAGCAGATGAGCCAAAACATGAACCGAGTCCACTGAATTCCAGTCACACGATTGTGGGGAGAACATGTGCATGCACATGAAGAAATCAAGTGTACAGGCATTGGTGCAGTGCTTCTGAGCGCAAGATTTGACTGCTTCATACTTGTCCTGTCATCTGGGTGTGACTGAGTGTTATAAATATATAACAATTTGTCCCATGGATGTAAAGTAATAGAGACCTAAACACATACTGCTTTGCCTATGTTTGATGTTCTCATATCAGCCCCTTGGCACACCAAATTCAGCGTTGATGTCAAAATTACAGCTCCTGTGTGCCATAGCCAGGTTCCCTTTCACTTTATTATGTTATAATATATAATATATAAGTGTTATTGATACAGGAGAGCACCTGTATCACTAGCATGCAGATACAATGCCTCGTGATTTCACTATGTCTTTCCTTAAGGGCTTTCATAGCCATGCAAGTCACATCAGATAACCAAATACCTGGACATCTCTTACGGTTTTTTCCGGTGTGCTAGATCTGCTAAAATGCAAATCATTGCCTCAACGCAGCAGAAAGGCCATTCCTCTTGAAAGAGATCATGTGACTTCAGATGGGAAGCAGATAAGTTCAGCCCATCCCTTTCTCTGCCTGAGATTCAGGAGGCATGGTCACAAAACAGCTCTTCAAGAGCGCACGGACGGCACGGCTGGAGGCCTGCAGCCATGAGCTTTCACATCAGGCTGGACGATGAAAACAGCGTTTCCCCCTGACTGTTTCTGAAGAGCAGCGCTCAAGAAATTTCCTCTCGGGAAGCTGTATAAATAGGTGGAGAGCAAGTGCATTGCAGCTCCTGAGCTCCAGAGCCCCAGAGAGAATTGAAGCACCTGTTCTGCAGAGCTGCACCCCCTGTGCAGTTCTGCTTCCAAAAAGGAGCTGCCTTCTCTTAAAAAAAGAATCTTCTAAAGGTATTCTTGTGGAAAAAATCTCAGTATTGCTGAAGCAGAAAGAAAAAACAGGTAATATCTTTGGGTGGGGCATATATATATATATATATATATTTAGCTTGCTTATAAAAGAGCAAATTTACTTCATCTTAAGTCTGTGTAGGGAATGACAGATGTAGATGGTACTGTTTATGATTTTACCCTGAGAAAAATCAATCAGTGTGCTTCAAAGTATAAAGTTTGACCTGGACTGGATCAGTTATCCAGAACTTCTGAGTACAGATGAGATCAAATAGCTTTGAGACTACTGGATTTCGTGTACTATTTGTTTTAGGAAAAAGTATTTTTATAATGATAATTTTGATCCTCGTTCTGATGCTTAACTTAAACATTATTAAAACCAATATGAATTTCAGCTGAAGCATGAATTTCATTTTTAAACTGGCTCAGATTTCAACACATATTTACTCTATTCTGGAGCTTTGCTTTTTCACCACTTTCCCCTTGAAGTAAGGAGAATTAAATGGGATGTCATTAAGACCCTGCTTATCAACTGCAGGATGGTGCATGATTCAGATTTTCCTTTTCCTCCAGGATAATAAGCTACGACTGTTGTTGACTTTTTGCTCTGGTTGGGTCCAGTTTACTAGAGCTAACTTTTCTTCAGGATTTTTAGTTTTCTCCTTGCTTCCTGAAGGAATCTCCCCCTAGAGGCATTTAACATTTCTGGAAAGTGATATGATGTCTTTGCTTACACTTCAAGGTGATCTGCACCCCATTTGCGCACTTGTGTTTGCTACTTCACCTCTTTTTTAAAAACATTCTCCCCAAAGTCTTGCTGCACAAAAAGTGAGGCTGCTTGTTTTATTTGTTTATTTTCTGCACAAAACAAGTGCAAATGTTTTGTGTAAATGTATCCTTTATTGATTGTAAATAACATGAACTGGCTTTCTCCTATAATTTTTCTACAGATCCTCTTTGGATTTGCATGCAGTTCCTGAACTCTATGATTGCTTGAACATTCCGTGAATGTTCACACCTTTGCAGCTCTTGCTTGCATTTCTTTTTGCAGTGCATTTTTGTGTTCAGGAACATGAGTCCACCTTAATAAGCTGGTCTGTCTTCATCCTAGTCTCTTTCAGGCTTTGCTGGCTTTCCAGTATCTTACTACATCCATTCCATATTGATTCCTGGCCCAAACACTGAGATCTCTCAACATGGCCATTGCTAGAAATTATTCCATCAGTTCTATATTGAGCTTAGCCTTGCTCCTCTGAGCAGGCTGAAGAAACTATCTGTGAACAAGAAGGCTTTGTCATTTCTTTCTTTCACATATATAATCACTGAAAGTTACTTAACAGGAATGTCAGTTTGTCCCATGGATGTAAAGTAATAGAGACCTAAACACATACTGCTTTGCCTATGTTTGATGTTCTCATATCAGCCCCTTGGCACACCAAATTCAGCGTTGATGTCAAAATTACAGCTCCTGTGTGCCATAGCCAGGTTTTCTTTCACTCTGTTAGTTGACTGTGGCTGCTTCATCCCACTTCCTGCAGGGTGGATCTTTTAGCTAATGAAATCTTTAACTCATCTCTAGATTCCCATCCTTGACAATCCCAATTCTGGCAACAAGACAGGTTTGAAGAGTTGTCCCTCCGCAGGTACTAACCTGGGTGTTGTGATTTAATGTCTGGGTTGTCTTTTCTAGGGTATTTTGCTCTTTCCTGCTTCATTCCCTCAGCAATGCACAGAAGCAAATCCATCTTAGACCATGTTATAGCATCTGTTTCTCAGTTCTCTGCAGTCCTCATTTACAAAGGAAAACAACTGTAAAGAAAGTCTGAGTCACAAAAAAAAAAAAAAAATTGATAGCAAGAAGACATTAAAGGAAAGCCCCTGTCATTGGAAGCATGTACCCATCCATCCATCTGATCTTTATGGAGAAAACTGTCCCTATCTCATCATCTCTCCAACCACATGTACCTTCTAAGACATGTTATGGGAGGAGATCATGGGCTGCCTGGACTTGTGCAAAGCGTTTGACTCTGCCCCAATTGGAGAGATGTGGATTTGACGGATGGGCTACTCAGTGGGTAAGGAATTGGCTGGATGGTCACACTCAAAGAGTTGTGGTCAACAGCTCAATGTCCAAGTGGAGACCAGTGACAAGTGGCATTCCTCAGGGATTNAAACCTCATGAAGTTCAACAAGGCCAAGTGCAAGGTCCTGCACATGGGTCGGAGCAATCCCAAGCACAAATACAGGCTGGGTGGAGAATGGATTGAGAGCAGCCCTGCGGAGAAGGACTTGGGGGTGTTGGTTGACGAGAAGCTCAACGTGACCCGGCAACGTGCGTTTGCAGCCCAGAAAGCCAACATATCCTGGGCTGCATCGAAAGAAGCGTGACCAGCAGGTCGAGGGAGGGGATTCTTCCCCTCTACTCCACTCTCATGAGACCCCATCTGGAGTTCTGCGTTCAGCTCTGGGGCCCCCAACATAAGAAGGACATGGACCTGCTGGAGCGAGTCCAGAGGAGGGCCGTGAAGATGATCAGAGGGCTGGAGCACCTCTCCTATGAAGACAGGCTGGGAGAGTTGGGGTAGTTCAGCCTGGAGAAGAGAAGGCTCCGGAGAGACCTTATAGCAGCCTGCCAGTACCTAAAGGGGGCTTACGAGAAAGCTGGAGAGGGACTTTTTGCAAGGGCATGTAGTGATACGACAAGGGGTAATGGCTTTAAACTGAAGGAGGGTAGATTTAGATTAGACATAGGGAAGAAATTCTTCACTGTGAGGGTGGTGAGGCACTGGAACAGGTTGCCCAGAGAAGTTGTGGCTGCCCCATCCCTGGCAGTGTTCGAGGCCAGGTTGGATGAGGCTCTGAGCAGCCTGGTCCAGTGGAAGGTGTCCCTGCCCATGGCAGGGGTGTTAGAGCTAAATGATCTTTAAGGTCCCTTCCAGCCCAAACCATTCTGTGATTCTACCATAACTACCTGTTTACAGATATGGTTGAGAAAGGGGTGAGTAGGGAAAGGAGGCACATTGCTGGAGATAGCCATTGCAACAACTTGTAGGGGAAGTAGTGTAATTGTGGAAATCCCATCCCAACAAAAATAAAGGGAGGAGCCTTTCATTCTTTGTCTATCAAAGGTAAGAAACAAATGGAATAAAGCAAGAATAAGAAGTTAAAGCCTGGTGGCTCTTATTCGTATGGCTTCCATATCCTCAGGCTTTACCTAGCTTACACTTGTCTGCCAGTAGCACAGCTCATCTAAATTTAAAAGGGAAGGTATGCTTGAAAGGATGGCTCTCTGCCCAAAGGACCTGCAGCCTGGTTTCATTAAAAGTCAGCTATAAATCTTTACAAGATTTCCATTATTCTTGAGGCAGCCTGGTCTTTATGTGACTGATAAAGTGGAGGCAGGACTGATTTTGGGCAGCACCTATTACACCTGGATCAAACGGTGCTGATTCATTATCTCTGTAAATCAGGCACTTGACAGCTCAGGTACTGAAACCCAAATTTCTGAGCACTTGCTGCAGTGTAACCTTCAGTGACTCCTAACTGGAAACAGAGCAGCGTGTGCCACTGGCTTAGCTTGGTGCATGTCTGTTAGCATAGTTGGAATGACATTTTATTTTGCTTCAGTGGATGGGCTGTGCATTCAGTGCCCGTCCATCACAAAATTGCCTTTTTGCTGAACTGAAATGTAGCAATTTCTTGGAGTTATATCTAAAAATGGGACAGATCACCAGCTTGTAGAAATTGAATTACTGCCTGCTTTTTAGTGAACATAACAGATTCTCTCTTAAGGGTGAATCAGTGGTGTATTATCCAGAATGCTAACGCAGCATTATGTCCCAAATTCTCATCCAGCTACTTGCATCTCTGAAGCCTTTTTCAATACCTTGGTAAAAGCCCAGCTTTCCATTTCATCAGCCAACATTTCGGGGAATTTTGTTATGGCAAATGATTCTTCACCAGACATTGCTACACTGCATAGTAAATAGCCCACAGAAGTGGCTGTTATGTTTTAAATGCTTGGTTTCCAACCTTCTTCCCCATGGAAGGCCTTCATGGCCTTTGCCTGGTATTTTTCTACACCTTTGCCTAGGAAGGCATAGTTTGGCATGGAGAAGGAGTTGGCTTGAACCACCATACCTGGGGAGCGGGAGGGGAGGGATTTCTCCCTTTGGAGCGGCTCAGTTGGGAGCAATGAAGAGCCCTGGCCTGGAGGAGTCACTGGCTCTTTCCACAGTGGCTTGTTCCCTTTGGTCATGATTCTTTAGTCAGACAAGAAGAGCAGAAAGTGAATTTGTTGGCCGTGCATGGAGACCCTGCTTGCTGGAGTCTTCAATAGTTGTGGCTGGTCTGGAGTCTGGACATGCAGGTTGGTGGCCAGGATGGCTCTGTAGCCACCTGAGAAGCCATCAGGAAATAGGGTTGTAGTTTGAATGTTCGCTACATCCATTGTAGAATGCAGATATTTGGGACTGAAGGTGGGACTAGCTCTCTGAGATGGCTAGATTAGGCCTTTTAAAGAGGTTTAATGATAGGATATATCTGTGCAAGTTTTCCTCCAAGCTTAGAGTGTATGTTTCAGGCTTTGTTTACTGCTATCACCATAAAATTTCTGTCTCTCTGTATCTTTTGTATTTCTTTGCTCAAGCTGATGCTAGAAGTCCATGAATTTAGAGGTGGGTGGGGGGAAGAGTGGGGATGACTGGGAGAAGAGCTTAAGTCGTAAGTAGGGTGCAGTAGTGATTCAGATCCCCATTTCTTGGGTCAGCCCATTGTTTGCTGTGGCTTCGGTGGAGTCCTGAGAGGTGTGATGGTTCTGTTTGGGGCTTCTGTTGCCCAGGTGCTGGGCACACACTGACCTGCCCTTTAAAGCAGATAGTCTCACTGCAGTAGGACTTAGACTGTAAGCTCTGTTTTGCTCTTGGTCCTAGTCTCCAGATCACAATTCAAGTCATGGCTGGCTGGTTTGAGATGGACTAATGAAGGCTTCAGATTCTTGTAAGAGGGCAAACGAGGAGATGGTATTCAGGAGAAAAACAAGTTTGGAGAGAAGACGAATTTGAGCTATTAGCAATATCAGTGCTGTATTTGATGCTGTCAAAGCCATTGATTGGCTCAAAATTAATGTAACAGCACTTTTTTTGATTTCATGATAGCTCCTTCAGAGGGAAGTAAAGCAGTCCATTGTGGGGAAAAAACCCTAAAATCCTTCTTTCCTGAAATAAATACTGACTCAGAAGGTGGCAGACCCAGCTCAAGGGTAGGATACCCTTGTGTTGTGGGACCCTGAAAAATAGCCCCACAACTATAGAGTTGTGCGATATTAACATAACATAACCTGATATAATAAATACATAAAACTTGTAAATAGTCCTACAACAGTAAATGTTTTCTAACTATTGAAATTGAAAATAGGCTAGTTATGCATTTATGTTTTCCTCTTACCCTCCTGTTACTTTTATTTCTGCTGGTAAAGCCAAAGGAAAAGAATAGTATTTAAGCATTCATTTTATGCTAATGAATTTCTTCTTTGTTTTAACACTCAAGTTAAAAGGAGTATCAATGAAACAAAACAACAAATGCAGTAATTTAGACATCAGACATGCTAGAGAGAAATGTGTATCCGTGGAGACAGAGAGAGGGAGTCAGTGTGATCACACAAGAAACCTTAGCTAAAACAAAGTTCAGTCTCTCTAAGAGCATCAGTCACTTTCTTGTTACTTAGAAATTAATCCATTTTGTATCTCAGGGGAAATGTATTCGTTTGAACTTGTTGATTAGAAAGTATTGCATTAGTGAATGATACCATTTAGTGAAGAGCTGAGCAAGTGCCGGGAGAAAAACCCAGAAGGCCACACTGCAAAATGTACTTTGTTAATTTATTTAATGAAACCAAATCTTTTATTTAGAATGTTTCAGTAGAAATGCAACAGAAAATTGGATGTTTTATTTAAATGAAATCTGATAATGAAGCAATTTGCTGTTGCACTGTCTCTCCTTGTAGATTTGATGGTGGTGACTGAGGGATGAAGTGATAGATGGGGTGGTAGGGCACATTTTCAAATCAATAGAGTGTTAGGAGGGCTGAGGTTTGGGGTTTTTCTAGCAGTAGTATCAGATGTAATTTAAAGTCCTTAAAATTCTGCAGTTCTGAGTTTCAAATCACAAGAATGAAGAGTAACATGCCTCTGTAGTCCCTTGTCTCTAGTAGTAAGGCTTTAAATAGCTGTGCTTCAGATTAAGAAATCACTGGTGCTCATTAACTCTCAGCTAACATGTAAGGAATAAACTGTATTAATTACTGAGTTAATCTGTCTAGAATGCAAGCTGATAGTAATCAGATGTGAAAAAGAAACCTAGTATGGTTCATGAGGTCCAGTTTGTGTAGGACATGCTGTACAGTAATTTGTTATGAGCTGTAGGTACTTTAGATTCTGTGTTGTCAAACACTTTTTTTTTTTTCCCTCTCCCTCTCTGTCTCTCCCAATCCTCTCCCTGTTAGGAGTTCTAGGAAGAGCCCAGGAGCCCAGAGGGGTGTAATCGTCATCACTGAAGGAACACCACAGGAAATGTGTGTAATGCTAACAGCTGAGAGAAACATGCCTCATATCAGCAGCA
The DNA here is from genome assembly GCA_013401275.1 of Pandion haliaetus. Taxonomy (NCBI): domain Eukaryota; kingdom Metazoa; phylum Chordata; class Aves; order Accipitriformes; family Pandionidae; genus Pandion; species Pandion haliaetus. The sequence continues at coordinate 143,140 of VYZV01009271.1, forward strand.
ATTAAAACTGATGAGCAGCAGCATTGGAACCATGGGGTGTAGCAGTTCTGTAGCTGACAGAAGGTCAGAGAAAGGTGAGTGCTGCCTTTGTCTACAGGGTTAGTGGTTGTTCTCTCTGTAATACCAGAAGAGGATTGCAAGGTTACACTTCCCCCCAGTCCTGTTGCCAAAATACTTGTTCAGAGAAAATGATTTTCTAATTTATCTTCTTTTTAAAAGAGTGCATAGCTTGTAGATGCTGGCTGAGGTCAGAAGGCAACTGTAGACCACCTCTAACATCTACAGATTGGGTTGGAAAAGATCCACAGCATCTGGGACAGAAGCTACATTTCAGATGCGTCTGTGCTTGCTCTGTCACTGGCAAAGCATGTGGGGTAAGGTGTTGAGGGGGACCTTTTATGGCCTTTCACAACACAGGATTCCTAGACAAACTGCCCCAATTTCCCTGCTGCTGGGTGACCCCGGTTACGAAACAAGTGTAATAAAGCAGAGCTATTAAATGACTCTCAGAATCCATTTTCTGCCATACCAAGTGCCTAGCCAGAAATTCTCCCTGACAGTCACGGAGGCTGTCAGTTGAAAGTCTCCACAGTCCCTAGTTAAATGTTCAATTAAAAAACTTAATGCATCATCTGCCTGCTTTTAATCATACCACACCCTGGTATGAACACACCAGGGCTTGCACAGGCAGGTGCAACCAGGTGGGTTCCACTGTTGGCTCAGACCTTTGTTCAGATGCTTTGTGTTCTTTTTCAAGGTTTGTCATTAAAGCAGAATTTACAGGTTTGCCGAGAGCCATGTTACGTGGCACTGTGCGTAGTCTTAGGAGATTATTACGCTGAACAGCCATGGTTGAAAAGAAAGGCTTTTTTTGGCTGCAAAGGCAGAACACAAGTCACAGGAAACTGGTGACTAAGAAGCAGAAGCACTCAGTCATGGCTACAGGGATCCGAGGTGGCTGGTTTAAGGGTAGCCCTCAGCTTTCTGTACACTACTTGGCTGTCACAGCAGCATCAGTGCTGTGTTGCAGCAGCAGAAGTAGAATGGAAACACCTGGAGTCCCAGACCTACCTGTAACTGAGAAGTGGTCCTTCCTCTTTGGGTTTGCATGCTGTGCATGTATGTGCCTTGCAAGGACTCAGAGATGAGTTAGTTGGGAATATTTCTGAGGGTGCAAAAGCTTGGAGTGAGCACAAGGAGCTGTACTCTTTCTTGGTCTACAACCATCAATACACATTGGTGTGGAGCCCAGCTTCGCTACCCCAAAGCTGGCTTTTGATTTTGTGTTTGTTTGACAATGTTTTGTCCTCTCCAGTTGTTGGATGGTATTCTTTCTGCACCTCAGCAGTAGCCAAATGATGCTGAACTGTTGTTCTGTCTGCAGCCTGAGGCTGTACAACCCTCTAATGCATTAACATGAATTTAACAGGTACTTGCTGGTGTAGAGATCTTCTGCAGCTGATAATGATATCTTTTACAGATGCAGTTTAGCCTAGTGTGAAACTCATGTTCTGATTCAGTCCTGAAAATAACAGCACTGTAATAAGTACAATTAAAAAAAAAATTACAGGAAATATTCTGTTAGATTTGCAACTTTAACCATAGTGGTTGATACATATCTGTCTTACATGATACCAGTGGAACTGTGCCGTGTTAAGTGCTCAGGACCATTAAGCAACCCATGAGAAGTTTAATGGTTCTGACGCTGGAAATCAGTTTCTGTGCTGGTGGCTGTGCTTTGCCCCTTAGGTACTCTTCTAAACAGAAAAGTTGATGACAGCCTTGCTGTGATGTGTCAGGCTTTCAGGTCCGTGGTGGTGGTGGTGAATTCCAGAAAGGCCAGAAAATAAGAGAGGTCTCAGAGCTTATGTAGGGTATGAAGGATGCTCTTAGTTATATGAGGATTACATTTCCTTCCAGCAAGAAGATTTTTCTAGGATGGATGTGATATCTGTAGGATGGGAGTCTTAACTGATTTTTGGCCTTGTCTGGACTAGAAAACTTTACCACTTTAACTATACTGTATACATATTAATGATAAAATAAGCAAATAACATTCTATTATGGCACCTGTAAGCATTTTTATAAAAAAGCTTCCTTAATGTTATACATTTATTAATAGAAGAACTTTTCTATGGAGTTTTTTCTTTACCTGCATAACTGTCAGTTTAAGAAAAAAAATCATTCTCACTCAGGGGTGCCACTCATCCTAGTCTCAAAATTCCTGGTATTTGTGATCAGCTAAAATAATTGACTAGTATAAACTGTTGTCTCTCTAGTACAGAGCTTTTCTTTGCTGTTTTGCAGGGAGAAAAGTATTAGTATGAATTGTTTATTATTTCTTGTTTTGTTTTGGTTTTCAGTATCAACCGTTCGTTTTGGCAGCTGTAATAAAATAGAAGTGTATTGGTGTTAAGACATTAGTGTTGGTTTTAGTTTCCTCTTTTTTTTCTTTTTCATGAATTTGCAGTGCTGTGCAGTGGTGATTGTGTCAGACTCCGGAATTCAGAAGAGTGTCTCAGTTTTGTTTCTGTGATTCTTCTGGTCATCTGTTCATCTGCTCAAAAATCAGCTCTAGTTCTTGAGAGTGTCAGGAGCTAAGATTGGTGTATTCCTTTGGTCCTTGTACCTTTGACAGAGTTGCCCTGCAGCTGCTTTGACTTGTTCCCCAAGATCAGAAGCATAAAGACTTTTTTCTGTGTCCTATGCTGAGCTATTCAGGGTTGAGTTCCTTAGGAGACTTGAAGTGAGGTGTTAGCTGCAGGGCTGGAGGCAAAGGCTTGACATTTGTGGCCCTGTCTGCCTATTTACTGGTATCCTGTTGAGAGTGCAGGGAGAAAGAGGTAAGGAAAAAGAGGTAAGGAACAAGTCAAGAAAGAATTATTTTCAACTTTTAAGTGAGTAAACGTGACATCTCTTGAAAGCAGCCTCCTACCTTGCTCTATTTTTTGTTGCCAGGCAAGAATATAGTGGTGGCGATGTGGTTGCGTTGAGACAGGTGTAGGATCCAGTACCCTTGTGCTCTTCCTCTCGCTGTTATGCAGTGATGCATGTAATGCCTTTTGACTGTCTCTGTTAGTGCTCTGTAGGGCTAAGCATGTTAATACAGAGTCCCCTTCTGACCATAATTTAAGCAAATGACTGGATTTGAATTTGCCATTATTTCAGCTGCTCGATCTTCAAGGCAGTAGCTGCATTTTGTTCCGATATTGTATAGTAAATGGTGTCCTCCTCTGGATCATAAATCCATACTTACATATGCCCTCAGTATCTGAAATAACGCATTTATTCCTCTCTAGCTGATCTTAAAAAAAAACAGTTAAGTGACCGAGGAATGCTTTTCTCAAAGTTAGTTGATCTTTCTGGATAAGCATCCTTAAAGGACTAGAGAGTCACAGCTCTGTGAAACAGCAGAAGTTATTGCTGAGCTCATTTGTTCCTCCTCTCCCAAGCTCCTGGTTATTTCTGGCCAAGCACAGCCCCGCCAGCCTTCTGCTTTCACTCCTCCCTCCAGGTCTGTTGGAGCTGCAGTGATCATCTGTAACGCGGAGGGCACACCAGCCTTTTGTCTTTCACCTTTCCTCTCGTCTTCCTGCTTGCAGTGCTGCTGCCACCCTCGTTTCACGCCCTGGCTCCTTAGAGCTGCTGCCCTTTGGGTACCAGGAGTATCAGGGGGGATTGTCAGCATGGTGGGGAGGGATCAAGTGAGCATCAGCTCCTGGAGCTCCTGTCCTCCTGGCACAGCTTTCACTGGTGGCCACTGCTCACACCGTGCTAACTGCTTGACAGAGGTGTGAGGAGCTATCCTCACAGGACAGTGCCCACCCCGGGACCTCCTTGTGCCACCAGATGTTGTTCTGCTTGATAAACTTTTATCTGAGCAGCTATGGGAATGTGATCTGTTTGTGGCATGACTGGGGCCTGCAGGCAGCAGGTCCTTCACTCTACGCTGCAGCGTTGGCGATTGTCCTTCATTGAAGTTTCCAGCAGTTTTCCAGACTGGGACAATAGTAGACACAACTTCTTAAAGTGCTGGGTGGGATGTGTATTCAGCATACAGTCCAGAATGGTCTTCTGACATGTCCCATTGGATTCTTGGGGTGAGTGTTCCTTTGTTCACCAAGCTAGCCAAAGATACACCCGCATGCCTTTTAGCATGTCTGTTTAACCAACATATTCTGCCCTTCAGTTCCATTTGTTAACATTTTATCCTAAGGTTTGAATTTTGCTGGCTTGCTGGTACAGCTGTGCAGGCAAAAACTTTCTGTTAAAAAGAGGCTGTTACAAACTCTGTCATTACAGGATGCTCATGTTACAGCTTACAAAGTCTGAAGCTTTTTAGTGCAGCTGGGTAAAGAAATACATTTTGTTGGTAGGCCAAATTGCTCCTCTTCCTTTCCTCACCTTCCCCAAACCCACACACTGCCCATCAGCTGAACATGGCTGACTTCTTACATGGGTACTGTCTTCAGGACAATGAAATGGGGAAGGTTTCTAGCAATATAGGCCTGAGCAAGTCAGCTAGTTTGGGATCTGTCCCTGAAGACAGAAACAGTAAATGCATCATGCATTAATTATCAGAAAACCCTTTTTCAGTCTCACTTTTACGGAGTTTCATCTTAATGTCAACTGCACGTAATGGACTGAATTTGTCATCTGTCTGCAAAACGCTGCAAAGGTAGCTTGTGTGTTTTCATCGTAGATTACACTGCATCCATGTGTACTCCATTGCTTTCTGTTTTGACAGTCATTAGAGCTGCTATCCTCATCCAGAACTGGTACCGCTTTACAATGGCCCGGCTAGAGATGAGGCGCCGCTATTCTCTGAGTATCTTTCAGTCAATTGAATATGCAGATGAGCAAGATCAGCTACAGGTTAGTAATCTTCAGTTCTTCCTGTACAAGCAGTTATACTATCGCCAGAAGGCTGAAGTTGCACAACCAAAATGGGTATGTGGTTATTTCTCCCTACAAAGCTGTGTGTCCTGTATAATAAAACTACTTCCCTGCCTCACACATGAACTAGTTAAGTTGTGTGTATACATACCTAAAAAACCCCAAAACCTACATAAGTAGCAGGACACCATTCTGCCTGTACAACCACATCTAGGTTAGAGGTTCCTGTAAAACAGCTCTGTTAGTGGGATGACCTGCAATCCCTGGCTATGGGTGATCTTAACCATGTCTGTGAGGCAAGATGCCTGCAACAGAGTCATCAGTGTCTCAGCATGTCAGCCCAGGCTTCCTTTAGGGTCAATACAGGGAATTAGGAATTTCTAGGGCTTTGTGTTCATCCTAGCATCAGTGTCTAAAGTCAGTTTGGTGCATTGTAGCAGTATCTTTCTATTGACTACAAAGTGTAGACAAATAGTCTGGGTGATGGACAAGATGAATTACACCCAAAAATGTCAGCAGCATTGATCCAGCCCTGGAACTTTTAATGTATTCATATAGTGTCAATCTGCTAATTCATAGCAAAGAAGGAAAGGAGTAAGCCGTTTTTGTAGGACACAAGTTGTGTCATTATTGCAGGCTGACGCTATGGGAACATACAGTAGTGTCTTAGATCCCCTAAATGGGAAATTGCTAGTAATTGAGTAAGGACAGAGAATGTTAATGCTTGTTGGATCCCCTAAACTGATCAGTTCTTTTGTTTTTCTTACACAGCTGTCCAACTTCTTTACATTCATGCTGGATCACTGTACTCATCCTGATTCAGGTAAGGATAAAAATCAAAGTAATACGGAGATTCTCTTTGAAAAACCTGATGTGAGGAAAGTGAATTTTCAATGTGATGTTTACAGCCTATGGCATGTGCTGGGGCTGAGGTGTGATTTCCCAAATACTGTAATAAGAATTTTATCCTGTGACCGTTGACTGTGCTCAATATCTACTCAGTGAGTGAAGATGTAGGAGAGAACAGATACCTGTTCTTACGAGAATACTCAGAGGTACTCAGAGTGCTTTGTTACATGTTACTGCCCTTAAGCTGTTCTCATGGTAGTCTTACCGACTCCAATTTTCTCAGCTTTCCGCGCATGTTTTCTTAAACTATGAGATGTGATTCTCCAGAAGGACTGTGTCTAGTTGGCTCAGGGCAGGTGCAATCAAAGAGGTTGCCTTCAAAAACGTTGCTCCTCTCTTTTTTTTTTTTTTTTTNTTTTAATTTAATTTGTTCTAGATTTCACTGCAAAACATGTATATGTATGTGAATGATTAAAAATGAAATAAATTTAAACTGCTGGAGATTAATTGAGATGGTTTCTAAAGATTTAAGCTCAGTTATTCAAAGAATAACCTTTAATTTTTGAAGTATTTGGGGATCCTTGGACAAAACTTACTTTTGAGGTCAAGCTCAAGAGAAAGACAGACTGAAAGTGATTCCTAAGTCCAGAAAACAAATATGATTTCCCTGAACAAATTGAGAATACATCTAATCCCAGCAGAGTTAAAAAGGAGGCTGTCCCCTTCTTACTGAATTACAAAAGAATGCTCTTTCTCTTTCACCTGGTCCAGCCACAGGTTATTCCAATTAAAATTTGCACAAGACACTTTGATAGCAGGATAAAACCACCATCAAAACTGTAAGTGGTTCAGTGTTCTAATGACAACCATTAGAAATGGCAATTTTTCTCTCTTAAATACTTTAGAGTGCCTAATGCTCTCTGTGCTCTGCAGAAAAAGAAATTACGTTTGAGCCTTGCTCCAAAGCCAAGGCAGATGATACAGTAGTTCTTCCTTTGTTTTTTTCCATCACCACTGTATTCTGCAAAAAAACCCTGCTTTAGTCATTTAACTTCCTGGGGGGGAATTGGCAAACATAAAGAAAATCAGACACTGCTCACTTCATCTACTTCTACATGCTGATAGCGCACCTCCCTTCAGCTTTTCCACCTGAGTAGTGCTAGGTCTGAGATTTGGAAAAATAGTGTTAATCTCTATTTTCATTACAATTTTAAACGGCAATTTTACAGCTGCTCATTGTAGATGTGATTTATCCACCTTTATTAACTGTGTCTATTGGCAGAAGGAACAAAGGCAAGGTGCCTCAGGTGACTTGCTGGGGCTGAGGACATGGCTGGTACAGAGCACACTGCTACACGCATAGGCTGTTTGTGGGCAGGTGGAGATCCAGGCCCCACCTGTGCATGGGGAGAGATGGAGGGTGCTGCGGGCTGCCCCTCGTCACCACTGCACAGGTGACCTGTTTCTTGGTTTTGAAGATACTGGGAGTTGCGGACGTGGTTAAGGCTGAAACACATGGTAAAGTGTGTGGTTTATGGTAAAGCTCCCCTTTGTCTTGCTTGCTTAAAACTTTCATCTGTTGGGACTGAAGTTGTTAAGCCTTGATAACTGCTCCAAAGGCTTTATTTTTGTCTTGGTTTGTTATTTCCCCCTTTCTATCACCCCATGTTACAGATACCAGAACCCAAAATGAAACAGAAAGATTCCGTAAGGTACATGTTTAATAGAGAGATGGCTGAGGCTGCCTATGCAAAGGACCTGCCTCAGGGTTTTTTTTGAGAAATTGTGTATCAAATTTGTGTTGTGTGGTTTGTGATTATATTTGTCCAACTACTGTCTGTGTGCATTCTTTAGTTCAAGCTCTTGATTGTTTGCCCCTCTAAGCGACCTTTGCACCATCCATGCTATGCCCACTGATTTAAGCAAAATCAGTGCTGAATAGAGTGATTCTTAACGAACTGCTTCCAATTCTGCTGAATCACCATCTTAAGATGTGAGCCACGGTGCATCTAAACATAACAAGCAGAGAGGCTTCAAATTGGCTTTGCTATTCCCAACATTTTCTAAACCCCACGATTCTCTGCCTTAGTGTGTGCTCACTTAGAGTGATAGCATATGGTTCAAAAGCCCTCTCCAAGAAGATAGAATATAATACTCTTACCAGAGAATAGGTTGCCTGTTCTTCTCAGTATGTGATGAGAAAGCTACCTGAAGATTTTGTGATCTGTTTTTTTCCTTACATTATAAGCCACTCAGTCTCCACTATTCATATTGTCACTTTATTCTTTTTAATCTGCTTTTTCGGAATATGTTTCTCAAAGAAAGAAAGCAGCCACCATCTCATTAACACAGTAGTGCTTTTGATGTGATTGTTTATCTGTTGTACCCTGAAGCTTTTTTCATCTTCTCATCCTGCTTAAGATGTCAGTGCGGTTTACGTTGTGATTGGGATATTATATAGCTGTGTGTCTTGTTCTGCTTCTGATTAAAGGCTATTTTCCAAGGGTTTGTGGGAAGTAAGAATTAAAACCTTTTCTACCTTACACTTTTCTCCCTCCCTACCAGAAAAAAATCTGCATACCTACTCAGCCTTTCAGTGGAAAGATCACTGGTCAGAGAACGCTGGAAACTGTTTTTTCCAGCGAAAGATGACCCATTTACTCATTCTTTTGTGGGCGCATTGAGGGTGAGAAGGCTGCAAACATGTCCTGGGCAAAGCTGTGGGACTGGGAGTCCAAAGCACCCCTGGCTGTGCCTCTCAAGGTCACCAGGGCAGAAGCCACACCTCTGGGAGCCTTCCTTCAAAAGGGAGCAAAAAACAAGTGTTGTTTTCTGCACTTTCACTCCATGTGGTGCCTCCCCTACAGCATTAACACACTTCCAAGGCTTTTTGCACAGAGTGATTCTTGCAGCGGGGAATAAGTCACAGCTGCTTGCAGCTTACAGTGCCAGGAACGGAGTGAAGGAATAAAGATTTGCAGCGTTGTAGAAATGTTCATCCTCTTAGTGGGCTCAAGGTCCATCTGGCTTTGACCTGATGGCTGGGAATCAGTGTCTGACAGATGTAAGAGCACTCCTCGGGAGTACTCTCAGGTACCCCAATGGTTAGTCTGGAGGTGCTCGGATGGTGGCAGAACAGAGAGCTTATTTCAGAGCCGCAGAAGTAGCTGCTTCCCTGTTACCCCAATAGTGAGTACGTCCTTGGCAGTGGCGTCTTTGAGTTGCCTTGAACAACTCCCATGGTGAGGTGGTCTTGTCAGGAGAACCGGGTCCCTGGGCTTTCTGTGGCCAAAGTGACTCCACGGAGCTCTGGGCTTTCATGTTTAACATGGAATACGGCTATTGTCCTGTAGTTGTGCAGGGTCCGCTAATAGCGAAGGCTGAACTCGCTGAGCTTGGGCTAGACCTCTGGTGTCAGAGTACAAAGCAGGTCATTCCCTGCGCTCCCTGTAGTCAGTGGAGAGATGCAGATGCTGGCAGAGGATTATTTCATTCTGTCTTAAGACGTGCCTGAACTAGGCACGCTGAGAGTTTTTTGTCCCCGTCTTTCAATATGGACTGAAAGAGCGTTGACAGCTTTGACTAGAAGATGACTAAAATGAGAGGGGTGCCGAATCCTTCAGAATTAGTCCTGCATGGGGCCTGTGGTGAGCTGCGGTACTTGTTGGCCAGTGTGCTGCTCCCCAGGCTGCATTAGGGCATCCATTACTGACTGCTCTGAGATGACACAGTCATCCTGGGCAGGAAGGAGCCTTAACATCCAGCTGAAAGACTGCCTGAGGAGACGTTAAGTGCACTCTGAGGCTAATGACCATGACTGGCTTTTGACAACTCATCTAGAAGTGAAAAATGGGGTGTACTTTGCACAGATATGCCCTACAGGGAAGGAGATTGGGTTTCCCAGCCTGGGCATATGCCAAAAAGGAAGCGAGGCTGTGAGGAAGGTAGGTTCATGTTCAGAGGTAAAGGGATGGGTAGCCTGCTGCGTGCAGGGAGGGAGGGCCACAGTAGGAGCAGGCATGGGCAGGTGTCTGCCTGGCTTGAATTGCTGAGAAGACCACTGGCTCTGAAGGAGTCGTGTCAGATTAGGAGAGCCTCTGGCCAGAACAGGCAAGCCACGAGGAATTCGGGTGGTCTGAGGAACTGGCTCCCCAGTCTGCAGCCGCCCACTTCTGAGAGGTAGGGCACGGAGGGAGATGCTGTCCGGAGACCTGCTGCTAGACTGGGACGAGACTTGGTGGCTGATCAGTATGTGGGAAGCAGCAGTTTCAGTCCCTGGGTGACATTCTGGCGTCTGGCCAGACAAAGCCATAACTGTGGTGGAAGACTGCAAATCAGACTACTTGGTGGAAACGGTGAACCCTCAGCACCTTGCTGTTGCACCAGGCTGTACACTGAATGTGCTAATCAGCTCACAGAAGAAGAGCTGATAAAAAAAAGTTGTGGTTTTTTTTAATCCAGAGCTGATAAAAAGTGTATTTTTATCTATTTATCTTTTATTTCTTTAATATGGATTTTATCCAGTTACAAGACAAGTTGGCCATTATGAATCTCATAATTTATGAGGCCGCATGCTGGTTTTGGCTGCTGTGAGTTCTGAGTCACAGCCACAGGTATTCCTCCAGCAATAAATAATACATTTTTATTTCCAGTTGCATCTAACCAAGGTTACAGAAAACTTACCTGTAGCCCAGCAAAAAGCGTTTACAACAATCGTCTCGCAAGAGCAACTCTGCAACAGCAGCTGCCAGAACACTTGTCCTCTAGGGTCTGGTTCTGTCTTTTAGAATAATGTATGATAAAGACAATCTGCAAGACGAAAACACTGGAATCTGCTGTTCACTCAGTTACATTTCAAGGGTATGTCAAGAAAATACTGGGCTGAAGCAATTAGCAATGTTCCCGCTTTCTCCATGTTCCAGGAAAATTAGAAGCTATGCTCTACTTTTACGGCTATGGTTTTGTTTACTTTATTCCATCCAATGGTTTTATGGCAGCCAACCAAAAGCTGGCATTGTCTCCTAGTTGTATTAGAAAGGAGTGCTTTGCAATCCACTGTGAATAAATAGGATTTTGTTGATGACTTTTAAAATAATCACTGACCTGCTTGTATTAAGCCTAAAAATTTTATGTAGAAAATAAAAGCAATAAAAGTGAATCTTTAAAACCTGTATTAAAAGTGTAATAAATATTGAACTTTAAACAGATGGTGGTCATTAAATGACCAGCCATGACTTTGAATCTCCTTGCTTTGTGGGGGAAGGAGAAGAAGGTCTGTAACAGGTTATGTTTCTCATTACTTATGAAAGCAGATTGCTCCACAACTTCAGTGCAAAACGTTTTGCATTCTGACCACAGCTGCTGGCTGTTGGGGCAGAGTTTTTTGCCTGGTTTTTTTCATTTGGTTGGCTTTTACTTGGTTTTTGTTTGTTTGCTTGGTTGGTTTTAGTATCGTGAAACAATCTGGGGATACTTGGAGCTCTTCCACTATACAAGGCAGAAGTTAGCTGCTGTAATACTGCAGCAAGTAAAGCATCAGTTACATTCAGCTCATTCTGGTCATGCTGTTACGGCCCTATGGAGGACTGGTGGAGTTTCTACATTGTTGTTTTTCTTCCCTCTTGTTCTAGTTTCTCACATTTTCACCAGCCCTAGTGTTTCTCAGGTGGTGGATGAAGGCTTATATTTAACAGAATTTGAAAAGAAGATTGATGTTCCAGACTCCTATTATGGACCACGACTCTCATTCCCCCTTACTGTTGAAGATGCCAATGCTCTTCTTCATGCTTTCAGGAACGAACAGGTAAGTCGCAACTAGTTTGATTTCTTTTTACTTATTTTACATCTCTGTCAAGTTGTAGCTCCACAATCCGTTGAATCCAATGTAAGGCTAAACTGGTGCCCAGGGAGATACTTCACCCTTCCTTTCCATCCCATTACCCTTTCCTGCTAGCCCCATGGTGAGGTGTCTTGGGAAACCAAGGAAAACTTGGCTGCATGACCACCAGAGCCAGCACTGGGGAGGGGGCAGGGACTAGTGGGGACCTCCTCTTCTAGCATCGAGATTACAGTGATGATGAAATAGGAACCCTTAGCAGCTGCAAGGCAGGAGTTATCAGTGAGGGTCCAGGACTGGGGAAGGTGTCCTAAGCTGACCTAGAAACTAGTCATCATCTTTTTCTGGGTTGAAAGTGCTCCTTGTGTGGGCCTCCTTTTTTTTTTTTTTTTTTTTTTTTTGGCCCCCACCCCATTCCTTTTAGAGGAATTGAGGCGTGAGGGTTAATCGCCACACTCAGGTGTGCAAGACTCCACCATAATGGAAGAGTTAATATAAAGCATCGCTCATGTGGCGGAGCAGGGTGGTAGCACAAATCTCAGGAGCTTGCTGTCTGCGGCTGCCACGGCACTGAGAAGGCTGTTGCTGATTCTCCTTATGTTCCTGAGCAAGCCCCTTTGCTGCCCTCTTACAAGATGAGGGTGGGGTAGGGAGGCATTACATGGCACAGCTTTGTTTGAACTTGTGGTCATTTGTGCTTAACAATATACCGTATATAAAGGATAAGGGTCTATCTTGCTTTTTAATTGACTAAATAATAGGGGGGCAGGTCAGTCTGTAATTTTCTGTGGGAGGCTGATCTTAAAAGTAGCAAAATATAAAGTGCATGAAAAATGGGCCCACCCAGACTTCACCTTACTGTCAGCTCTCTCTTCTCTTACTATGGGTGGCGTTTTATTAAGGAAATTATTATATGCAATTGGCCTTTTTTGTTTGCTTTAAAAACATGTATCTTAAAAAGTCAGTCTGTAGCTCATCTATCTCCTCTACAAAACTTCCTCAGAGCTGAGTTTGCATTAAATGCCTTAAAAATCACTGACTGACAAAATTTTCATAAAAAGCATTAGCAGAGAAGACCAGAAGCTTCAATGTTGCATTGTCATAACATTTTCACAGTGAACAGAAAGATAACTCTTACCAAGGCAACCCTTGCTGGAATTTCCCTCTCCTTATTTTTGCAATTTGCTGAAATATAATTTATGGCCTTCAGGGGTTTTTTGGTTGGTTTCTGGTGGTTTTTTTTTTTTTTTTTTTTTACCACCCCTTGAAATTACACCCTTTTTTTTTTTTTTTTTTTTTTTTTTTCTCCCCAGTTACTTTGAACAGATGACCTTATGCAATGATTCCAAGTGCTGTATATCTCAGTCTCTTATCCTTTCTGTAGATGGGAAGAGTAGAAACAGTACACTAGAAATAAAATGGGAAAATATGTAAACCAAGTTCGTTAAGGGTTCTATATCCATTCACTGGGAAGCAAGTGCAAAGCTATGAACACTCTTCATTCCCAGCACTATACCATACAGCCTGTAATCATGTCTGGAGGTCTGTACTATAAATAATATTGGCAATATGTGTCTGATACTCATAAAGCAGACAGACGTATTGCTACTTCTAATAAGTCTTCATTTTCTCCCTGCATTTTTTTCTCACAGCTGCTTCATGCCCGCTATGTACTGCAGCTATTATGTGAAACTAGGAGAGTTCTCAAGGAGATGCCAAATATCACCCATCTTTCAACTTCCTACTCCAGGGAGATAACTGTCTGTGGTAAGGTTCCAGAGAAGGTAGCCGCTTTGGGCTACAGGTTGATACTCCAAATAGTCAGAGAATGATACTGGCATTTCCAAATGTTGCCATTACAAGAAAGTTCTCGATGCTTTTTTTTTTTTCTTCTCCCCCCACGCCACCCGGCATAAATTGGAACAAATAAAAAAAAAAAAAAAGGTTCCTGAGTCACAGAAAGTATATTTTAAGAAAGTCCCTCAACTCCTCTTTCCTTTTCTCATTAAAATTTCTGAATGAGTCAGTATTAATTCAGCTAACACTGCAGTGTAGCTTAAATATTCCTGCACTCCATCTCTAAAATGCCACCAAGTATTTTGATCACTGGCTGCAAGTCTCACTGCTTTCTCCTCTTAGAGAGAAAAAGACTTTACCATCATAATTTACTCAGTAATGATTTTAATGAGGGCTTAATAGGGGTGGTAAACAAGACCTTTCATTGACAGCATGACTATCTAGAATAAATTGAAATTATCAGAAACCCTCATTTCTAAAGGGACCCAAGAGGATGGATCAGTCTTTATACAACCAACAAATCAGTCTCACAGAATGATGTGATGTGTCAGAAGGTAAAGAACCAAGAGCTCATTGCACATCTATTTTGTTATGCTTTTGTAAATTATAGATAAAGGTATCCTGATTTGCCACAGAACGCAGTGGCTGCAAAACAGAACATTAACTCTTGACAGCTAGCAGTGTGTACCGTGTGTAATAGTAAAGTGGTATCAGAAAGGGTACTATGACACATGCAAAACAAATAAAGTTTTTTAAGATGTGGTTATACACCTACTTTGATTGCCAGGAAAGGGCTTGTTTAAATGAGGTTTTGCATAAACAGTAATTTGTTAACCAAACCAACAAAACTTCTCTCCAAACCAAGGAAACACAGATTCATACTTGTTTGCTACACAGTGTGTTCTTACTAAGCAAAACATGTTTGTATTGCATTTGCACTATGTAAGCAGCATCTAAAGGGGTCCCTTTCCTGCTATTGAAACTAATAACTTTTGTAACCAGAAAGATCCTCTGCAGGAGATGAAAGACCAATTTTTAAACATAATTGGTCCAAAATATTGATTTCCTTAAAATAAGGTATCCCTCTCCCCATTTTCTTTTACTTTCAAATTAATAATACAGATAAAATATGCACCTGAAATGTTTGCATCCACAGACGTGATGAAAATCTATCATAACTTGAGGGACTCCTTAGAATGACATCAGCAGGCTCATAGTTAATACAAAGTTACACAGAAAACATGTAGGCAGGGTAATAATGTCACTTCTCATTTCCTAGTCATTGGTGATGAAAGTATATTATCACAAAATAGGTTTTGAAACCATTCTGTGGTTTTGTGGTGGTGAGTCACAGGCGTGAGAAGGTTGGTTCTGTGAGCATGAAATTCAGTCATATGCAGAGGGGAGCTATGCTGCAGTGATCCTTTGTGTTGGGGTGAAATCCCCCTGCCTGTTCCAAGATAAACCTCTTGGAAAGAGCCAAATCTGTCATTTCCCTGCGTGAACCTTTGGCTGTGTGACTGGTCTGATCTTCAGATCCAGCTGGAAAGACAAAAACTTTATGCAAGGCCATTGTATACTCTTAAGTATTTAATTGTCAGATTTTACAAGCAGCTTCAGCATGTACCTTAAAATGAAGCTAATCCTGATACAAGGCAAATACTAACGAAAACATGGGGAAGAACTTGTTAGGACTAATTCCAGTTTCATAATTCTGGTTTTTCCCTCCTCTCTGAGAAAATAAATGAAAAAAAAAGAAAATAATGTTTTTGTTTCCTGTAGGAGATTTGCATGGAAACCTGGATGATCTTTTGCTGATATTCTATAAGGCAAGTATCATGACTTCTTAAGAACATGTATTTATGTCTGATAGATTTATCACTGTTAGAATTGTACATACGGTGTGCATATACTACACACAGAAATCCTGGAACAATTTGAACGGTGTCTTTGTCACAGCTTTTCCTTCTCCATATCCTTCTGCTCACTGTGATGGAGGAGATCCAGGAGGCCTTTCTCTTCCGAAATGTTCAACTGGAGTATGAACCAAAACTTAAGAGGGTTCCTTGCAATGTCTCCGAAGTCCTGCCCCTGTTTTATGTTCCTTACTGACTAAAGTCTTCTAAAATCAGGAGCTAACTTCGTTCCTGATGTAACACTACACCATAGATAATTTTGGCCCTCCAGAATAAATGCAGAAGCTTTCATTTAGGCCTTTCCTTGATACCTACAAAGTGTTTTTTATTACTATTTGTTTACAGGAAACAAAAAAGAGTGCTATCTGTTTAAAAGCTTTTTAAGGCTTGGAAGCAATCGCGTAGTCTGCACAAAATGGAAATACTTTGGGCACCTTTTACATATCCTTGTACAGCTGATCGCTTTTTAATGTTAAAAAAGCATAGCCCTGTTTTACTGATGTGAAAAAAATTAAACTCCGGGCTATCTTTTCCACAATTGTATATTTAACTGAAGATGCGGGAGATTTCATATATTTATTTTCACCTTTATCTTTAGCGTGAATCATCACCTTCCATTTAGCAGATACTCTCTTCGATTTGAGCTTTCTGGGGGAAAGGGTTTGTGTCTGGTCCTTACACATTCGTCTGCACTGAATGGAGGCTGAAGTGAGCTAAACCAGGTGTTCAATTGACGTAATTCCTCCCCTGCTTCCAACTTCGTTACACTTTATCTGACACTTGTTGAATGGAAACTTGGTTGTTTTGCCCAAGTGCATACATGAAGCCTGTTGAAGTATAATCAGACCTTTTTACAGAGGTCTGCTTTACTTGTTAATCAATCAGTTACATTTAGGTGGTCCTTGGCTTGCAGTCTTCTAGCTGTTATTTTAATTAGACAATCTTCCTTTTTGAAGCTGGAATAAGAGCATGGTACAGATTGGTTTCATACACAGGACCTGAAATGGGGAAGAAAAACTATTTTGAAGATATATGCTCAGATACAGTTATATTTACAACTGCCATCAGCCTGAATTTTACTCTTTTGGAGTAAATAGAAGATGATTCTTTTCCCCCTCTCTAATGAATATTACAAAGAGAAAAAAACTCTAGGCAAGGACTAAATCCTGACTTCAGGAAATTCAGAGCCAAAACTCCCACTGGCTTCAGGGACTAGAGTTTACTCCCGTTGTTCTCTGTTAAGCTTCTAGGGCAGTCCTTCCACCAAACCAAATAAAATGGACAAATGCTTTGTCATTTCAAAGTGGTTGAGAAAACAGAGAGCACATGATAGAGCTGCTTAGTTATTTAGAAGCAAATTAAATGACACAGTATTTTCTGTCCCCTCTGAGCATTTTGGAGGCCTGCATGCAGACAGACCAGGCACTTTGCACGTGGGGCTCTGCCCAGGGAACTTTTGTCATGGTGCTTTTACAAACTGCCAGCAGTAAGCACAGAGAAGCTAGCAATCCACAGCTTATCGATACAATCCTGGTTGTAATAGCGTGTATAATTCTTAAACCTGGTTTGGGTGAGACTAAGATAATTGCTTTTTTCTCAATAGCCAGTTTGTAAGGCTCATTCAGTCCCTGCATCAATCTCCATTAAATTACAGCATTTCCTGAAATTCCTTGAAACTCTTGAATTTCAAATTATGTATTGCTAAGTTAAAGTGTTAAATGGATGCTATGGATAGAAATAGCCTGAAGCTGTAGAATATGCAAACGACAAATGGAAGTTTAATTAATCAGTAACCCAGCAGATACAGTAAGGATGCCCAGCAGCAAGTTGCCTTGTTCGCCTCTTTGACATGTCAGAGCCTGCAACAGCCTTTAATTTAGTTTTGCTCTTACTGTTGGTCGAAACCACAGAAAAGGAAATAAAAAGTCTGCGTGATTGTGGAACAAAACTAAAATGTCACATTGAAGTTGGAAGTCCAAAACAAACTCTCATTTGAAACTAAGAGTTGTGGGTCAGCTTTTCCAAAAGAAGAAGAACAGAGTCTGGAGAGTGCTTCAGTAGATCTGTCTTTTAGGAGTGCAGTTACAGAGTGGCTGTGTGTATACTGACAATCTGCTGGTGATTCACATGCCTATTGGTTTTAAGGCAAAGCTTTTATTAATTCATCTTTCCAGGAGCTGCAGCTGAGTCTTTCCTGTCTGTTGCATTCCTGAAATCTGTCCTTTCTTTTTCAAAACCACTACGACCCACTGCATTAGCAGCGTCTCATAAATTGCCACTCTTGTGAGCACAGAGCAACCACAGGCCTCCTCTAAGTTAACTTGGAGAGAGCTGGGAAGAGGCTATGGCAAAAACCAAGCAAGCCATAGTTACAGCAGTCAGGGTTGTGCCGCTGTGGGAATTGAGAGACCAGGATTCACTGCTGCATCCCGACGTAACAGCGCAGGACACTGATTGGGACAAAAAAGATATTTCTTAATGGATGCAAATCAAATGTTTAATTGAGTCCCTGACCAAGTCACGCATCCTGCAGTAAACCTGCTAAGGGAGTATACCAGGGAATGCCATAGGAAATGCTGGACGCTGATGCAGTAGCTGTATTCAGGAAGTGGGGTGTCTTGCACCTATTAAGAACGGCTTCCACAGTTGTAATGTGATTTTATATATGTTCTATTGATAATTCCTATGCATGCCAATTGTGAAAACAGAGGTTTCCCATTTCTGGCAAGTCGAAATAATATTTCTGATACTCGTGATTGGAAATGATGAAGCTACACGTAGTTGCTGCTATACTTTCTGTAAGCTGATGGCACCCGTTGACATGTTGATAACTAATCTAATGAAACATACCGTCAATTCACAATACTAGCTTTTGATAAGTCACTATTCATAATAAACCATTGCTCTGTATCTTCTGAAAAAAATAAGGTAAGAAATACGTGTAGGTACAGCCTCTCAGGTTTGAGAGTGTTCAAGTATATCTTTGCCCCGGTGGGCGACAAAGTGCAATGTGCATAAAATTCAAGTGGTGCTTTCAGGATTAAAGCAACTGGAATCGGGTTCTTCAGAGTTCTGTATTAAGACTTGATGTCCTCTGGACTGTAGTCTTTCCCAGGACTTTTGGAAGCATACACTGCAAACAATGTAAATATATGAAATCCATTTTCTTACTGTGTAAGGAAACATAAAGACCTTCAGACTTGTGTCAGAAGATAATTTTTCATGGATTTCTTGTCTTCCGTTCAAAATGAATGACTCCCTTCTATTTGCAAGTGCATAACTTCCTAGCAGCAGTTGCATTATCAGAAAAGTGTAGTTTATTACAGAATAATGTTCCTTCTGGTCCCTTTCAATTTAATTTAATACATAAAGGAAAGGATTAGAGATGGCATCGTAAGAACAGCTAGAGAGGTCATCATCTCTTCTCTGATGGCTCATACAGGTTGTCTGATACAGAGGCTTTTGTTCTAAACAGTGGAAATAAAGAAATGCTGCGTTTTAGATCTCTCTGTTGTGCAGATTTTTTGCAGATTTTCTAGCAATGTGATCTCATTTAAATGCTATTTCCTTTATTACAGTAGTCTCTACAGCCTTTACAGCAGCACCTCTAAATGTCCTCGTTTTTGTTTCCTTCTGCAGAATGGTCTGCCTTCAGAACAAAACCGTTACGTCTTTAATGGTGATTTTGTTGACAGAGGGAAAAATTCTATGGAAATACTTATAATACTGTTTGCATTTCTTCTTATCTACCCCAATGATTTACACTTGAATAGAGGAAACCATGAAGACTACATCATGAACCTGAGGTAGATTTTAGGGGCTGGGGGGCAGGGGAGGGGGCAGTATCTGGCTTTTCATTAGAAATGTTGGAGCTTTTGAACGCTACTTTAGCCACTGTGACACTCTAAAACAGAAATAATGTTTTATTAGGTATTCAGGTGTAGCTTTGCATCGTCAAGATGTGCGAGGGGGGACAAAGAACATCCTCATTACACACAGACACTCAAATGGGAGTCATGTCTTCTCTCTGACCTAATCACAATCCATTGAAGCCAATGGGCTTAGTGCAGCTTCTGGAGTATCAAGTCTGGGGAAGGGGGGTGCATGATATTTTAGTTAAAGCATTGGCTTTTTCCATAGCATAGCAAAAGACGTAATAGTATGCAATCTAATGGAACCAGTAAACCAGGAGCTGGTATCTCACTTAACTTGAGACTAAGATGTCACTTCCCAAACACACGGGGCAGGTAAATATCCTAGCTTCTACACAGAGGAGGTCCAGTAGTTGAGAGGTGGCAGTCTGCCCCATTGCAGGAACAGCTGAGACCCTGTTTCTAATGCCGACGTTTGTACTCAGCTGTACAGTGCTGCCGAGGGAGTGAGCACAGCCAGCGTCTCTGGCTGTAGTGAAAGTGTGACAGGTAGACAAAGTCACCTCACAGACGTGAGAAGAACTCGGTCCTAGTCCCTACAATTCTAAGCCTCCCCACTAAGTCTTGGGGTGACTGGCTGGTGGGTAACCTGTTGTACCCCTTTGATCACTTGTGTGCGCACAGAATATATTGTAGTTTTAACACAGGCATAAACATGGGTTAGAGGCCCATTTTCAAATCTTATTAATGATCCACGTAAGAGAATCAGTTTCACAAGACACTTCTTTTTTCAGCACTTAATTAAAAAAAAACCAACCACAAACAACCCCATAGAAAAAGATCAGTTACTTTATCTACAAGGTAGGAGAATTCCCACCCAAAATAGTCGAAAAAATTAACTAAGTCTGTGATGGTATGGAGTACAAAGACGCATTACTGTGTATGGCTCTTTGCTGGGTTTTGATTAGCAGTGCTGCGCATCAGTAAATTTGAAAGCTGGTGTGAAAATGCCCCTTGCACCAAGGATATCTCCATGTTAAAAGAATGAGTATCAAAATCCTTGTCCCTTGTGGGGGAAAAGACATGATAGACCACATTGTCTAATAAAGTTGAGTGATTTAGGACAAAAACCCTGTGGACGTTTTGTGGGAGTTTTTGCCCATCATCATTTAGGTTCCTTTGAAATTTCTCTGCAGTATCTGAAAGGTAAAACTGCTAAGCTATTTAATTTAGATGGGGAAAAAGGCTACTTAATAATTATTGGTCTGGATTCTGTTCCTGACTGTATGTACAAGAAATCAGTTTAACTCAATTCTTGAGAAAGAGCAGAAGAAAGCATCTTCAAAACTGAGGTGAGACAGAATGGCAGGAGTCGGAGGGGTAGATAACTCCTGGCAAACCCTGTAGTGGGGAAAATCATGCAGAAAGGGCATGCTGAAAACCAGTTCGTTATCCTGTCCTATTTTCAGATACGGCTTCACAAAAGAAGTTTCGAAGAAGTACAAGGTAAGATTCCTCCTCCTTCTCCTGTATTGTCTTTGTAGTCTTGCACATGCAAAATGAAACTCTGGAAACAAGGAAACTTCCAACCACTTTATTTAGGTGTAGTACAGAATGACTTCAGTAATGTAGTTGAAATGATTTTGGATTTTCAGTGGAATAACTGACAAAACAATTTTAAGTGTTAGCCTTTTATGCTCAGAGTTCTATAGGATGAAATAAATAACAACCGTAAGGCCACTCAAGAACACAAAAAGAGGTGAACGTGAAAGAACAACGAAATGCTACAGACACGTCAGAACATGCTTGTCAGTGTTGCAGTTTGGGGTGTCACCTGGATGGAACCGGTCACACAGACTGTGGAGACACTTCAGCAAAATCTTGAACTTGGAAGCAACAGAATCTGCCAAAAATAGCATCTAATATGAGAGTGTGTTTTACAGGACCATGGGAAACAGATTTTGTGTCTTCTGCGAGACGTCTTTAGCTGGCTTCCCCTCGCCACTATAATTGATAGCAAAGTTCTTATCCTACACGGAGGGATTTCAGACACCACAGATTTGGATTTCCTGAATGCACTTGAGAGAAATAAGGTAAGAGTTCATATTCGGGGGGTGGTGGTGGTAATATTTTCTTTAAAACATTTAGCAGAACAAATGCTAAGATCAAGTTGTTTGCACTAAGAAAGGAAAAGGCTGCTGTATAAGGCACGTAAGGAAAAAATGGTCCTGTTTTTCTTCAAAATCAGTGTTTAGGAAGGAAGGTTTCAGTAGGCGTTGGGAGCCAATTATTTGGCTGCTGTAAAATAACATAGGCCTTTTGACTTTAAAATAGCTAAAACCACTTCAGATGCCTCCTTCCTGCAGTGACGACACATTAGCCAGAAAGTATGAAAAGTACTTAATTCTCAGGCTTTTCTGAACACTTTGGAAATCAGTCTAGCCACATCTTTCTAGCACTGCCTTTTGTCCTGGGGCTGTGCTTCTGCTGTCTGTTGTGTGGGGGGAGCTCTCCACCGGTGAGGCGCTCCCTTGGCAGCAGTGGAGCTTTGCGCGCGTGGGAGAGCCTTTCCAGCAGGATCAAACTTCAAGACCTGGCCTCGAGAAAACAGGAACTACTGCTTTTCAGGGATTTAGAAGACAGAAATGTTAATCTTTTTCTGGAATGGTGAGCAAACACAGCTCTATCAAATCAGTGGAAAATGGTGTGGGACTTGGTCTCAATTTGGACACCTAAATCAAGATGTCTGCTTGTGATCGGGGTGCTCAGGCTCCTTATAATCAGTGGAGATCCAGGTCTTACCATTGCTCAGGCACAGGTCTCCAGTGCTGTTCATGGAAGCACCCCATAGCCTAGAGGTATCCCCTCTGGCCTCTGCCTGCCTCTGGAGAAAGTTATCTATCTACACAGGTCTCCTCCATCAGTCTCCTTTAGGTCTGATTTGTATCTGCCCACCTCACGCTAATTCACAGACACGGTAGAGCCCCCCAGATGGCACAAGATACCTATGTTTAAGCAACCTTGTGTACCTTGTCATTAGTGTCTGTGGAACCTAGAGCTGTTTCTCTCATCATGTTTTCTAATGCAGAAGTAAATGCTTTACGGGACAGTCAGGTGTATCTCTGTTTCTTAAAGATGTGAGAAAGGGCAATGAATACTTGTGGTCGTCGGAGTCTAGGCTCTGTTGGCTGTACCACTGTACACTAAAACTGGGTGCCTAACTACAGATGTAGGTGTCTTAATTGTCAGCTGAGTTCTGCCCACTCTTTCACTGAGGCTGAGCTCGGTGTGTTGCTGACGCGGTATCTGTGAAATGCAGAATTAACAGGTCAAAGTGGCTGCCACAGTAGAGCGTTGCTAATGAGACATGTGTGGGCCACAACTCGGGGCGATATCGCTCAAGGCCAACTGATGTATTTTAATTGGTACAGCTGGCAACTGACAGGTCTCAAATACGGGTCAGCACACTGGGGAATTACCCGGTGGTTTGCATTTTGTTTTGCGTCAGTCCTTTCCTTTGTTAAAGAGTAGACTTTTGGGGGGTGGGGGTGTTTTGTTCTTGGGGTTTCTTTTGTTCTGGAAATGAGATCATAGTGAGAAAATTTCAAATGAGAAGACACTCCCTAGACAAGCGTCTGTATTAATGGGCATTCATGGAGCCATAGCACAGAGCTCCAAAAACCCAAATGCCCATGCATATTGGAAGAGTTTGATTGAAAAATAAAAGGGCCTGCTGTAATACTTCATAACTTCACTGTTCTCCTCCCAATATTCCATTTATTTTAGCCAAATTAACCTAGCAGCATGCTACTGTATCAGAATAGTAGTGAATGCGGTTCATCTCCAGTACAGTATACGTGTATATTTTCAGTTTCCAGTGAAGCTGGGCATTTATGTGTCATCCCTGAGCCCAGACCCTACTTGCTCTATAGCGAGACCTTATGATTCACTGTGGCTTGGAATGAGTCTGTGTGTCTGGATAAGAATGTGGGAGCAGCTCTGAAGAGGCTGGTCGCTGATACATATAAAGCAAAATTTTGCAAGTGCCAAACACCTGCAGCTTCCACCAAACCTGTGAGTTCAGGACATTATGAGAGTTCCGTACCGAGTACAGGAAATGGGAGCTGATGCGCCTTTCAGCTGACATGTCTGTTATCGTTATGTTCTGGTAACTCTTTTTTTTTTTTTTTTAAAGTTGAAATCTTTGATGCAGCCACCAAAGTCAGTGAGAGACAGACAGGACCAAGTGAAGGAGCGAATTGCCACCACCAGACCCAGTAAACACATTGCCAACCAGAATGTTGCAGGGAAAACACAACACATCTCTTCACCTGGCTCCGCTGAGCCTTCAGGCTCAAATTTGTCTCCAGACCCCACCCTGAAGGAATGGAAACAAGTAGGTGAAACCAAAGACAGGCTGATTCCGACCCCCCCTGCACAAAACCGGCAGGTGCTCTGCTCGGGCAGTACGGTTGAGTCTGAGGGAACTGTCCTTTAGTGAGAAACCCATCATTCTTGGGAGTGTACTAGCCAGCTATTGGTTATTTGCATGCTTTTTGCAGACCTGGTAATAAAGGCTTGTGATTTTTTATACAAGTACAGCTTACCCAGTGTTTTCTTAGCCGTTGGGAGGGAACCGTTCAGTACGAAATGTGTTTGTGTGCCCTCATGTGGTTGGATCTGTCGGTACACATGTGGGTGTCAGTTCAAATAGGTCGGACTTTGCAATCGTTGGTGACAGTGAGCACCTTTTTTTGGCTGTGGTTTTGGCAGCTGAATGCTGATACTGTGCCAAAAACCCAACTTCTGAGACCTACAGGACGATTACTCAAGAGTGGGAGGTTTTTGTCCTCTGGCTGTTCATGTCCTCTTGTATATTAGAGGCAATATGGAGGTCTTGTCATACTGTAATTTAATAAATGGTGACAATGTGAAAAGCTTAATTTGCACAGAAATTTAGAAGCTCAAAATTGAGTTTTATATAAGCTTATTTTTCTGAGCTTCTCTTCAGACAACTGCTTTAAGGGGCAGACAGTTTTCCTTTGCTTCTTGAGAAGCGAATCCGTCTCTGAAAATGTGATTTCCCAAGATACCTATCTGACCTACAACCTAACATAATGGGCACGAGGACCCACCTCCCCCCAAATCTGACAGTCCCCCAGCTAACCAAGTGTCCACTGAGCCACGCTCACAGATGTGAAGAGGAATGTGTTAGTGTACACCTTGTCCCGTGAGGTTTAAACAAACACATTTTGCCTAATGTTTGCTACTGACAAGTAATAGGTTAGGTGACTTGAAACCATGATAATTCATCCTCATGTCTGAATCCTACTAAAATGCTAATAGGTAAAATCTTGTTTTGAGACATGAGCTAACGGAAGACAATAAAGCCAAAGGCTACTCTTGCCATGTTTAGAGCAGGCACTCCCAAGCTTAGTTTAGGTAAAACCACCGACCCATGTGGTTATCAGGTCCGTGCTGGGAAACAGAAAACGCCTCTCACACCTACGTGCGGAGAAGGCAGCTTTTGCTCTCTTCGAAATAGCCCAGGTACCATTCCCGAGGCACCGACCCGAGTCTGGAAGCCTCAGCTGTAAAAGGAGGTACATTTCTGAAATGATACTTCATCAGAAAAAAGTTAATCCAAAATCTAGATAATGTTTCTTAAGAGAAGTAGAACAAAATCCTCAGCCCAAAAGAATGCCCTGCTGAAAGGAAGGGAGAAAACACAAGACCTGCTGTTTAGCTCAGGTGTTTTCTCCCTGTACTGCGGGGCTTTTGCTATGGGCAGTACTTTAGGCAGCCATAGCCTGTCAGTCCTCACCTACTATCAGTCCTCACTTGCTTGCATTTGCCATTTATAGATCCTTGACATTCTCTGGAGCGATCCAAGAAGCCAGAATGGCTGTACACCAAACAAGTGTCGAGGAGGAGGTTGTTACTTTGGTCCTGATGTCACTGCCAAGTTGTTTGAAAGGTATAATCTGAAGATGCTCATCAGGTCTCATGAATTTAAGCCAGAAGGTTATGAGATCAGTCACAATGGGAAGGTAAGGTGCTTCCATGTAAAGTAGACTTCTCCTGTGAATTTCACAGGCATATCCAGAGATTTGTCAAATGGGTTTGGGGGAATTTTGTGCTAGATAGATGTTAGAAGAAATTACGGAGTTCTGACAAACAAAATTCTTTACAGCTTCAGGGAGTGGGGACTGGCTTATTACTCGTGTGAAAACAAATGAACATCAACAAAATCCCTGAGGAGAGTTACGTGTAAATGCAGTGCAAGAGATGCTCTAAGGCTCTAGAAGCCCTTTAACTTCTGGCCCTCCTCTCTGACATGCTGTATCAGGAGGCCGGCAAGGATCCTGAAAACCAGGTCTATCTTAGAAAGAGGTTTCTGCTAAACAGCATGTTGTATCCCACTGCCCTCTGAAGTGAGATCTTCCTGTATCAGGCCAAAAATACAGGCCTGGAGCTCTGACTCAAAAAGTGCGAGTGATTTGGTGAACAATATAGTTGTTGATCTCTGGTTTTATATGTAGACGCTTAATTTTGTAACCTGCATGTTTTGCTAAGATCAGTTTCAGAAATCAGTCTCAAGGAGAGCTGTTCTAGCCAATCCAGTTTCTTTGTCTCCTACCATCAGGTTATCACTATATTTTCTGCCTCTAACTATTACGAAGAGGGGAGCAACCGGGGAGCGTACATCAAACTGAACCCGGAACTGATTCCTCGGTTCGTACAGTACCAAGTCAGCAAGTACACACGCAGGCAGAATCTTCGGGAGAGGTAAAGCTGTGTGTTGTATGCAGCGAGTGTGTACTCACTTGGCATGTGAATACCTGCCACAAATCTACAGCTTCATTGAGTAACTGAATAGGCATCTGTTTTCCTTGGTTTTTCTTGGGTCTCTATTTTACAATTTAAAAAATAATGCAGCAGACAAAACGTTCTAAGTGTTCTAACTTGGTTTCCTGAGAAACTCCCAAAGGTAATTAGACATGGTAAGCAGTTAGAACAGACAATTGTCAGGGACTCATAAAGGGCCTGTGCCTGTCTGTCACGTCAGCTTTAAGGCTGCAGCGTTAATCTGGACAAATCCTGTTATGAATTGAGTCCAAAAAGTTTATCATGACAGCTTTGCCATGACTAGCACTGTGGTCAGATTTACTAACGCAAAGCAGCTTAGAATTACCTGCATAAACTCGATTATCTCTTAAGCTGAGATTATTCTTACGGGGCTTTGTTTGTTTTGTTTTGTTCTTCCCGCCCACCCCCCGTGCTGTCTTTTAGGATGACCCTAAACATACTACGTGTTAAAGAATATAAGAATTTGATAATGAATGTTGAAAAGCATATAAAATGCTAGAGGATTTCAATCCTTTAATGATCTGCTCTGCATTTTTTTTTCCTCCTAGGGTGGGTACAATTGAATCATCTGCCTTGAAGTCCTTACGAGAGAAGATTTATGCTCACAGGTCTGAACTCACTCGTGCTTTTGCACAGCATGACCTCAATGGCACAGGTAACACTACTTCTCTGTCCAGCCGCCACCATGGGGAAAACAGCTTCCATGTGCGTGGGGGAGCAGAGGGGACAAACCCCACGGAGACGGGTCCTGCCTGCCAGCATGAGGCTGGAGGGCAGCACAGGCTGGTTGAGCTTATGTTCTTCCTGACCACAGCGGGGGATAGGTACTAGCAAGTGCCTGGCCCCAGAAAACAACTTGAGGGGGGGTGACACTTTAAGTAGGAAGAAGAAAACGAACTGAAACCCATGGGCAAATAAGGGAATGGTGTTTGTTGTTGAGCAGAGAGTTTGGGCAGGCAAATCCAGCTCCAGAAGCTCAAAGGGCACCACCTTCACTTAGGAGTGTCTTCAGATGTCAGACAGGGAACTGGGGTCTCCGGTGAGAGGGAACTGGTCTCCTTCTGACTCCGGGAGCTACCCGAGGAAAGCTGACTGGCTGTGCCACTAGCAGACACACACTCGCCCGTCAGCTGAAGAAAAGTCAGTGGTTAAAGTGATATATGAACCTTTTATGTAGGAGCACGGAGTTGATGATTTCTAGCACAAATACAACTTTTCCTCGTGATGGCTTCTCACTTGGCTGGGTTGTCATCTGTGCCCCTAAAAGGGCAACCGTTAACATGACGGTACTGCTTCTTTGGGCACTGAACAACCGCTTAACACGTTTCTGACTTGTTGGGTTTTCAGCCACATGTGTGTCTCTAGTTGCAGGTCAGCTTACATCTGAAATAGATACTGTGCATGGCATAACCTCAAAAGGTGTTAAAACATGCTGCACATCATAACAGGCTCACGGAGTTGCTGAGGTTGGAAGGGACCTGTGGAAATGTCTAGTCCAACCCCGCTGCTCACTGTTATGAGGGTTTTTATCCCAGGGTTAGGAGAAAATGTTTATGTTTTGCAACTGTTCTTAAAAACAGCAGAAGGCATGCTGGTGACTGATGTGTGCTGTGTCACGTACCGCTTGTAACCATGAACTGACCCCTTCTGGCAGGCAGGATTTCTGTCAATGACTGGGCTGCAGCGATGGAGTCTGTCCTACAGCTGGAGCTGCCCTGGAGGATGCTGTGCTCGCAGTTAGCACAGACGAACCCAGATGGAGAAGTTGACTTCATGTCATGTTTTTACGATTTGAAAATAGGTCAACCTATAAAAGAGGTAAGGAGGAAAACACCTCCTTGCAAATCTTGGAGGATCAGCTTTTGGTGCAACTTGAGGCACAAGACAGTGGTTTGGCCAATCAGGCAGACACCTACAGCTGAACTAGTTGCCAAGCTTCTTTTTATAGTCACTGGAGGGAAATGAGCACTGCTAGGGTACGAATCATCATTCCCTGCGAAGGTAGATGCTTAAAATAGGCTGGATGAATCACATGCTGGAACTGCTTCTTTCCGTTGACTCTCACGGGCGTTTAGATAATGTAGCTGAGGAGATGCAACAAATCCTACCCAGAGCACCCAACCCTCACTCTTTGAGATGAGCTTTTCAAATGTGCGCCAGAGCCAGTTCAGGCACCTGTAGGAGGGAGTCACGTTTGTAGATGGACGTTAAACATCTGAAGTTTAACGGTAGCCGAGGTCTCTTCTACAGAGTCCAGTTGTTAGCGAGTGGCTGCATAGTGCTTTGGTACTTGGCGATCGCCACCACATTTCTCAGTGGCAGGCTCCCTTCACGTGCACAGTGAAAGCTTCGTATGGGTGCATGGCATACAGCAGCTTCCCTCGATTATCTGTATTTCCACAAATTACTAAAGCAGGAGGTTTGAAGGGCTCCTCCCCCCCTTGCCCTGCCATTCCAAAGGGACAGGTTTTAGCTGATTATTCCTCAGGGCAAGACACAAAGTATCATTCCAGGGAACTCAAGCGTAAGGATTTTTCTTTTTTAAAAAGCATTTGACAAGTTGAACTGGGAAAATAGATGTGGACAGTATGTGTTCTGTGGTTAGCCTAACTAACTCAAAGTCTCAACAGTTTCCTTTATGTGACTTCAAAACTAGGTTCAGCCAGCTTTGGTGGAAACGCTGTGCAGATACAGAAAGGATCTGGAGATCGTCTTTAACGTCATGGACAAAGATCACTCAGGTAAGTCTAGGTGACTTCACTGTACCAGCTCTAAGAAGCCTATAACTGCTTATCTTTCCCCACTGTGTTTCCTCCTTAAGGCTTCTAAATATAGAGGAACCAGAGGTGATGTCATTTTCCCAGTTTAGTGAAGACTAATTTAAGCAGTCAGGCGGTAACCATGTAAGAGACAGTGCACAGAGCCTAACTTGAGAAAAACTTCTCACATATCCCATCTCCAGTACTGGCTTCACTCTTTTGGGGGCTTTTTCTCCCTTCCACTCTCACTCTCCATATTTACTGCTTTCTCAGTTCCAGTGTTGAAAGCATTAGATCATTACCTGAAGTAAAAACGTACTTCAGGCATGAAATCACAAAACGTACCCAAGCCATGGTAGGCAGGTCACTTTCTCGCGGTGAAGGAGCGTACATGTATGCGTGGATGCAGGAAGGGGAAACGGCACTGGAAAAAGCAACCTGCTGTCTCTCTCCTTTAGGTCTGATTTCTCTTGATGAGTTTGGCCAGACATGGAGACTCTTCGCTTCTCACCTGGGCATTGATGTGTATGATGAATCCCTTGAGAAGTTAGTCCTCAGCATAGACTACAACAAAGATGGCTACATCGACTTCAATGAATTTTTGGAGGCCTTTCACGTGGTTCATAGACTAGAGAAGAAGGCAAACTCGTGAGAAGGCAGAACTTCTTGTGGGCTGTCTTGGAAGCTCACCTTCCTGTCATTAGTCATAAGCAGTCTGGGAAACCAATTTCCAGACTCAGACAATAAATGGGCTGCTCGAGATGGTAAGCATTGTGGTCACTGTGTAAGCCTTTATTTAGTCCCTTCTGGATGACATATACCTGCTAGTAATGAGACAGAAGAGATGAAAACCCGCTACTTAAAGAGTAATACTGTGTCACTGCCACATCGCTACCTTACAATTTATACTACCCCTTGGTGGCATCTCCCCCATCCATTTAATCTGTGAACACTGCCAAGGCTGCACCTACAACCCCGGGGGAAGAGAGACTTTGGAACGTTTCCTTCAGCAGGCCCTAGCGAGAGCTGAGAAATGGCGCCGATGACCGCGAGGAACATACCAGACAGAGGCCTGCTGTGGACTATCCAATCCAGGAGAGGAAAATAGGGAAGAAGAACCACCTCGTGAAGAGAGGTAGTTCTGCATTTAATCTTCCTCTTTGCATGATGCAGTGGAATTAAAACATTCCAGGTCACTATCTAGCCTCAAAGTTTACAGACGCAACTTAAAGGAGCTGAGTTGAAAGGCATTTATGCTTGCACTCCATTTCCTCTTGCCGCTGCTTACTTTTCCCTACATTTGTTGGGGTTTGGAGTAAAGAAAGTCATAACTCATCACCTTAACGTGCTATGGATTTAGCCTTCATTAATGTAACATATGGCAGATGACAAAATAAAGCTTTAGCTTTCACAATAACATGTAAGTGTGGCATCTTTTTGCCTGTATCTTGGTATCCTACACCTATCAGAGTACAACAGACCCTTCCTGGAGATGAACTGTATTTCTTTAAAACAAGGAAATGAGTAAGAACACAAAAGTAAACAGATTTTGATACTACTGAACCTAAATATTCTTGCATATAGTTAAGCATCCATTCTTTAGTGAGTAAAGTAAACAGAAATGTTGAAATGGAGGTTTTGGAGCACAGCGAGGTGGAAGAGTCCAGTGCCCCTGGCCTGCCCTGAACAGCAAGCCAACATTCCCATTCCTGCAAGTACCACCCTCTCCACTCCTGTGGGGGAGAGCAGGGAGATCTGGACCTAATTCTCTTGCACGTTACACTCTGAAAGCAACAACCCTGCTACAAAGTGAAGTGCAGCCAGGTCAGGAGCTTTCTGAGATCAGTATTACCTAATTCAGCCTTAGTAAATACAAGGGGCATGGAGTGCTTTTTGGGTACAAAAAGGTTGCAGCCTAGCCTGTCTTCAAATTTTAGTAACAAAGATAAACTGAGTAAAGTAGCTAGGTTTTATTTAATAACGGTATGAAAGCACAAAGAAAAAGCATTCTTCCCAGTTTATCATGACAGAATGTAACGGCAGCCCAAGCTTAAGGTACTGCTGTCTGTCTTAATTTCTACAGTTAAATACAAAACACTTTTCCAGAAGTATGTTGTAGCTTGACAGATGACTGAATGCATTTGTCCTGGTCTATGGACCGTGAGGCTCAGTCCCACCTTATTCCAGTGGAGTGACACAAAGGCTCCACCCAAGATGGACAAACACCACCGTGTGTGGTGGGATCTCGCTTTCCTTGCTGTGGGTGCGAAGTGACAAGGTGGAAGGGCACAGTGCAGCCTTTGGAGTCCTCCTTTGCCCTCCGCCCCGAGAAGAGGACAAAGCTAGGGTGTGCGACAAGACGGGGAGCTCAGGAACAGGGCTGACAGCTTCCAGCTTAGGCGCCCCCCTCCAATGACACGCTCCTGAAGCTACCCGAACGTGACCCTGAAGGACGCTCGCCTTGAGGGATCACTTCATGAGAGGAGATGCAAAGGTAAGGCCGCAGCACCGTGCTTCACGCGGCAGGCAGTGAGGCTTTCAGGGATGCACTACTGAACTATGAGAGGAGCAGAGTCATCGAGCCAAAAAAGACAAAGCCTGCCCCGGCAGCTGCTAGTGGCACACAAGAGCCCCCGCACCCCTAACAGAAGAAGGGGGGTGGCAGGGGGAGTAACTGTGAAACATCTAATGGCAGGAACCAAAGCCACTCAAGATGAAAACTGGGAGTGGGAGAGAGCCTGGCTACTTGCACTTAAAACCAAACTGTTTGAGCTGAAGCTCTTCCTCCATAACCCCACCCCCAATCTTTTTTTTTTTTAATCCCACAATTCTATGCAGCAGCTACTTACTATTACAGCTGTGGGCTGTCCTTTGAGCAGGGGCTGCATTGGAGTGAACAGCAGTGCCCAAACCCTTGCCCTACAGTACAGATGCCGCCGCTGGAGGCGTCCCTCTTTCTCCAACGGCCTGGGCAGCCCTGCCCCTGCCTCCGGCCCACACCAGAAAGAGCCCAGCGCCGGACCCGGAGCCACCCAGGCTCTCACTTCACTCAAGCCCCTGGCTGCTGCCGGGGGGTGACGCAGTCCCGCAGTGCCCCGTGCCCGCAG
The DNA here is from genome assembly GCA_013401275.1 of Pandion haliaetus. Classification (NCBI taxonomy): domain Eukaryota; kingdom Metazoa; phylum Chordata; class Aves; order Accipitriformes; family Pandionidae; genus Pandion; species Pandion haliaetus. The sequence goes on from VYZV01009271.1 coordinate 175,042, forward strand.
GGGTGCAGCCCGGGTGTTTCGCTACCCACCGCAGAAAGCGACTGCCCCTTTTTAGGACTGCTAGGGCCTGCGCTGCTCACCCTCGCCTCCCAGGATCAAGCGGGGCTCTTTCCCTCAGGAAGGAGACTGCAATTAGCAGGAGAGAAGCCAAACAAACTTTGTAGCCCAACCATCAAGTTTTCACCTTTACTTGTAGAAACAGCAGCCGGGGGAGACCAATGCCGCTTTTGATCTGTCTAGCTTGACAAACTCGCGTCCTTCGCGCAGCAGCAGGGAGAAGGCAAGAGCCGTGAGGCAGCGAGGAGGGAGGGCGCTGGCCTGGAGGAGCTGGGTTGGGGCCAGCACGTGGCACGTGCTCTGAGCTGGACACAGCCCATGATTCCGGCCGTTTCTGTTCGCAGGCATGCCTGGCTGCTCCCCAGAGCTGTGTAGGTGCTTCCGTCCCCACCGCTGCACACTGCTTAGGGCAGCAGGTGCCCATCAGCCTGGAAAGACCAGGGTCTCAGGGGGGTCTATGCTAATTCATTAATGCCCTTGTTCCTGAGGCACAATGTCTCTGTCTGCTCCTGCCTTCCTTCCATAAATAAGTGTCCAGGGTCTTGAAGTTGGCCCTGTCGTCCTCTGCTGGCTCCCCTGCGAAGCCTGACAGGCAAGTCCAGCCTCTGGCAATTCGGTCAGCCCCACACAACCTGCAAAGTCGTCACGTACTTTAACTGGGAGCACGCCCTCACCATGCCAGCGCTAGCTCTGCTTTGCAGCAGCTTCACACACACACACACACACAGGTGGATCCTCAGCATCTATACAAAACCTTATCTGCTTACTTAGGTTTGTACTAAAACGCAACTCTCCTGTTGGAACGGTTCTTCGGCCTGAGCAGTAACGCAGCAGCAAGTTGCAGCTCTGGCCAATGTGGATGTAACACGAGTTTCCCTACGTTGCCCTTGTGTTTCAGAATCCCACCCTTCACCACCAGCTACCTCAGCTCTTCAAACTGCCACATAAATACTTTCCAAGTGCCTGCACTCCATGTGATAACTATCATGATGATCATAAATATACCAAAACCTAGGTCATACTATGAATTTCAAATTAAAGATACCAATGATACTCACATTAAAA
>VYZV01009272.1:7088-28473 GCA_013401275.1 Pandion haliaetus
CTTTTAGTTTAAGCTTACATTTTCCAGAAGGATGGCGGGGCGGGGAGGGGGAATGTTACTGGGGAATAGGTGTGTATCGTGTTTTTCTAGGAACATGTGATGTACCCAGTTCTTCATCCACTGAAAAACAGGCATTTTGCTATTTGGCTGTTAGGCTTCCAGTTGGTTTCTTTGGTCATATCCTTGTGTATAAACTGTTTTCATGCAGGTAGAAACTTTCTTTACTCTGTCAATATGACAGATTGATGATTTTGTGTGCTATAAAGCACTTGTGTTTGAGAATTTGTCAGATTTGTACGCACCGTCACTCTTTTTAGTTCACGTTGCTGACCCTCCCTTGTGCTCCTGCTTGAAAGGATCACACATGTCATGGTCTTGTCATTAAATCAACATCATCCATCAAGTAAACTTTTGTAGTCCACATACTTGTATTTTATATAGGTTTTAAAAAAAAACAACATTTTTCAAAGACTTTTCACCAAAACCAGGCATATGTACTACTTACTGTTTGAAATAAATCTGTGTTAATCTCTTCCCTATGTTTCCATAGGGAGAGCCTTCTGAAAAAGGGGACAAGGGAGATCCAGTATGTATAGCTGTGTTTTGAACTGCTGATGTGAATAATTTGTTTGATAAGATTCTCATACAGTATTCATGCTGTAATTCTTTTCTTTGTACACTTTTATTAGATTCAATGGTCATGTGGGATAGCATATGTATTGTCTCCTCCTTAACACATACATCATGTCCACACAGGTTATAAATAAAAAACAGAGATGCCCTGTTCTTCAGCATTCCTGTAGTTGGTACAGCCCATGAACTGGGTTTAAAATACACACATTTTTTTGTTCCCTTAAGGTTCTTCCTTTCAGTTATTGCACGAAATTATATGTGGGCTGTACTGCATTATTTTAATTGTTTTACCAGTTTCCAGTGTGGAATTTAACATCAGGCAGTTTTCCTGTAGTCATTTTATATATGCATAATTTTTTTGTTATTTGGGGGGATATTTTCAGAACACTTATTCTGTAAGGGTCTGTTTACATGTGTTGCTTATTTTTAATTAACTATTGTCCTCTCTTATGACATTTGACAAAAGCTAGTTATGTTGTTTAATACACAACTGAAGGTTGCTCAGATACTTGTGATTAACATATTATAATGACCAAAATAAGGCATGCTGTAATAATGTGTGGTTTTGGAGATTAATATTGTGTCACCAGTAGAGACTTAGTGGTGACGAATAGGCTTTAGACTGGAGAAGCTCTTAAGGAAACATGGTGTTTTCAAACAACTTTTCTTTAAAACACTAGGAAAACCTGAAAACAGAATTTGTTTGAAAGAGGAATGCCTTTCGGAGGTTGCACAAGGCATCAGAAATTCTTTAATGCTTTCTCAATACTTGTTAAGTTTGCAAACTACATTATAATATTTTAAAGTAGCAAATTAAATTCTTATTTAAGTTAAAGTTTTAACTTCTTATGGTTGTACCTGCTATTTTCAGGGAGAAACTGGAATGGAGGGTTCAAAAGGAAATAAGGTATTTTTTGACTTGTACTCGCTATATACATCACCAGTGTACATAGCTGATACTGGGGGACATAATAGTAAATTTGGATTTTTTTATTTTCTCAAACAATATCTTTAGGGTGAAACAGGAGACCCTGGGCCACCTGGTCTTACTGGAAATCCAGGATCAAAGGTAGGTGAAAGGTATTTTAGAGGTATTATCAGCCATTACATTCAATGCTGTTGTATAAGAGGATTCTGAATGCTATCAACTCTTTAGCTAGTATTAAAGGGCAGAGAATGCAAATAGCTTATATGAAAAGTTTGTGCATGGATCATGGCCATTTTACCTTAGTTCATAAAATCAGCATCAGTCAGCAAGGAATATTTATGCAAAGCTCAAATGTTATTTGGTCACTCAAGAATATGAGTATCCATTTTGCAATTACAAATCCACCAGTAGCTGGGTGCATTCTCTTTATCCATCAGTGAGGCAGGGAGTACCACTGCCAGTACGTTAGCAGTTCCTATGTTTAATCCTATGAGACTACAGGTAACGTCGAAGTAGTCATTGCCTCGCTTTGAAGAAAGTAACTGAAGTTGGAGTGTTCTTGAGAATCTCTCATGATGCCTTGAATTGTATCTAGTAAAGGTAGAATTGGAAAATGTGAAAATGTAACCTCCACCCAATAGTATACACGTTGGATGTGATAGTACCCAAGTTCCTTAGATCGTCAAAAGAAGTCTCAGGGGGAATAGATGTAGCTACAGGGTCCACGGAACTGTGGTCTTAAAAATGATTCTCCACTCTAACTCCTTAGACTGCTCTTTGGAGGCTAATGTCCCTCCTTGGTAGGAGCTACTGAAGTAATTGTTGTTACTGCAGTGGAAATCTGGGTCGCCTTCACGCTGTATACCTTCCAGAAGAGGAGAGAGCTTATAGAGATCCAAAGGATCATTAGGTTTGCACCAAGTCATCCTTTTATCTCTACATCTCAATCCCCTTTTCTTTCAGTGCTTTGGAGTCCTTCTGATGAGATCTATTCCAAAAAGAGAAGGAACACCTACCACATAGTTAAAAAATCACTTCTAGGTCTGTCCCTTGAGGGAGGAAATCTTGATTTACTCCTTTTGTTTTGTCTTTCCCTTTAGGTAGTGCTTTTGTATTTACTTTTATTTGCTTTGTATACATACATAGCATTTTGTATGTATCAATCCTGAAGATTTATTGGACTAAACGTTAGATTAGGGGAGAATGAGCAAACTCTACTTCTTACTCCAGGTAGAAGGTAATTCTTAATGCCAGATGTTTTAATCTATTTATATATGAGAATGCTTTACACTAAATAACAACAGGTGTATTGGCTTTAACCGCAAGCGTATTTCATGTCATTTCACAGGGACTGCAAGGACCTCCAGGACCTGTCGGACCCAGGGGACTGCCAGGAGAAGTTGTATGTATTGTGCAGTTTCACCAACCTGGAGAAGCGTGGTGTGTGAACAGTTAGCCAGTGAAGCAGTACCACAGAGGTTATCATAGGTGCTCCTCTTGTGCGTGGTACTATAGCAATCAGGTCTTGAAGCACAGTAGTACGGGATGCCGCAGGAGAGAGTTCTGCCATTTGCTTATGTACTTTTTGTCCTTGTGTTACCGGCTGAACAAGTAAGAATGATAATACTAATTTGTCTGAATCACAGATAATTAGCAATACAAAAATCACTCTTATCTCACAGGAGAAGGTGAAAGTTAAAAAACCTCTAGCAAAGTTTTAATAGTGTTACATCGTGAGCTGGAAAGGACAGTGTGTGTGGAGCAAAATGAGAAGAAACAGGGAAAGTAAGAGTATCCCAGGGATTTAAACACGTGGCCTTCCTTATTTCTGTCTATGGTTTTGTATTATTCTGAATTGTTTTACCTCCTGTAAAAGGGGTAAAGATTAATAAGGTGAACGGAATAAACAATTGTGTTTATTATCTTAGAATTTAGGTCAGATTTATGAGTAAAACTCATATTCAGAGCAAAACATAATTCTGTTAAAACAAGGGACAATATTGAAATCTTTAGCCAAAGTAGAAGTATTAGTTGGAAATAATTTAATAGAAAACTTCTTTTTAAATTACTGTTCAATAGATTAAATTACTAAAATATTTATGCAGAAAGTGGCATGAGAGATTATTCTTATGATTGTCAGTTGATATTCCGATTTAATTGTGCAGAGCCTTACTGACAGTTTTAAAGCACCTAAAGCCATTATATGGTTGCCACAGGTGAAAAATAGCTTAATTTGTGAACACTGACAGGTGGCAGATAATATGTGTTTGTGTGTCTGTGAGAGAATGTCAAAACCTGAACTGTTGACCTGTCAAGCAGAAGCCTATTACTTGTTAGATGCAAGAGTAGGGGCTGCTTTTAAATTTTGATAGCACCTGGACTAAAAAAAAGTGGCACATCCCGGGATATCCAGTTAATAGAGAGACATGAGACAGACTCACTAATTTAGAGGCTGATCACCTACTGTGCTTCTGCACATAGACTATTCAGATGGCAGGAACCAAGGGGTGAGGGTACCTGGAAGAAGGAATGGTGCCAAAATAGAAGGGTTCCTGAAGGGAAAGAGGTGCTCTCACAAGAAAGAAGGGAAAGATCTTGGCTGGAGGAAAGGTCCTGGAAGTGGGGGAGGGTCATGAAGATCAGGGGAATGCACAGAAACAATAGCCAGGGACCTGAGCCACTAACACCTGAGACTGGTAGCTGTGAGCAGCTGCACAACACAAACCAAGACAACTTGCTCCCCAGGTTGTCCATCCCAGACGAGCAACAATCTCCCTGCTGGAAAGGGAAGTCCGGACCTGACGAACGTAACGCTAACAGGGGAACGAGTGAGAGCGTGAGATAATCAAGAAGGGTAAAAGCTCTCATCTCAGTGCTTCTTAAATAAACTCCCAATATCCAGATCCACTACAGGCTGTCAGATAGCGTCAGAAGCAGGATACAGATGGTTTATTGAACCTTAAGATCACAGCCTGCTGAGGGAGGCACACCGGGAGGAGTAGGGGGGACGGGACACCTCACCAGAGATTTACTGTGCCCGTAATCTTTATGCCTGTGGGTGCAAAACCGATGGGTTGGAATTGTTGAGGCAGTGGGGGGGGTCTCAGCAGAGTTTTAACGTGCCTGTAGTTGTTACGCTTTTGGGTGCCCCACATTGAGGTCTGCCATCTGGTTGGGGTTTGTCAAGGTATGTCAAGGCCTTCTTCATGGGGGTTTTAGTGTGCCTGTAACCGTTACGCCGCTGGGCAACAGATTGATGGGTCTGCTGGCCAGTTAGGATCACCCAAACTGGTAGGGGCCTCCCCTGAGATCCAGCACACCTCTAACCCTTGTGCCTCTGGGCAGGAAGAGCACAGGTGAAACTTCAATCCCGTCTGAATACTCTAGGAAACATCTTAAACTATTAGGCAGCATTATACTAAGCCTGAAAGTTCCCTGGGCGTTTGACCTGATACCCTAGTATAGCAGAAGGCCCCTTCTGAGGAGGTGGCTACCTGTCTCCCTTCCAAATTATAGCGCAATCTCTTTTTAGGTGTGCAGGCAACTGTGTTCTGCCTAATCCCTCCTGTAAACTGAAATTAGGTTTGGGTCCACAACACTGGTGTTGTCACATAACCTAACAAGTGACACCTGGTTCTCCTCCCTCCCTTCCTCCATAAACCATAAAATGGTTTTTAAATACCGTTTTGGAGGTTTGAGATCCAAGAAGTGGACCAAGAAAAGCAATGGAGAGCTTAGCTTTAGCCCAGCAGTTATGCCATTCACCTGAAAAGAACTGAGATTTTGGTCTTCGCTGTGTGGGTTGGTTTTGGTTTTTATCTGATTTCTACAAACAGAAGCATCTAGGAGCTGGTGTTGCTGCATTTTGTCTTAGGCCTTTCCACATGTGCTCTGAGACTAGTTTGTAGAAGAGAACGCTTAATTTGACCTTTAAGTCATATACTTTATTAACATTAAAATAGAGTTCTGAGTGGTACAGAGCTGGCAGACTTTTTGTTGTTGACCTATTAAAACTCTTACGGGATATAAGCAAAGTGACAACTGGAGTACGGCATCTTCAGCTCCTGGCAGGGAGAAAAACTAGTATTCAAATCTGCATGTAGTCATTTTGTAGTGTATTACTTATTGACTGTTTTTTTATGCCTTATTATCCTACTCAGTTGAGGCATGCATTTTTTAAATTGTGTCTAATTTACCTGTCTTCTATAACAATAGTTTGTAAGCCTTTGCTGCTGTGCTTCTATTTATATATAGATCCCCAATCTTACCGTGAAAGATAACAAAATACTGCATTTCTGGTGCCGTCGTCCCTCTTGAGTTCATAGTTGCTGCTTTTGAAACCGCTGTTCTGCTGGATCTTTGATCGAGTGACACTATGAGCAGATAAATACTATATGTAATATATGTAGATCCTAGATACAGATGATCTTGGAGACTCATTTGTACACACAATTCTAGTATATAAAAACATATTTTTGAACACATTATAGAAATGTATTTAGTTTCAGGCTCTTTTTTTTATCTTCTGAAGATGAAACATTATGGATTAACAAATCTAATAATTCATCTTATGCAGCATGATGAAAATTATGAAAGGTTGAAAATTGTTTTATTTTCACATACATCATCAAAGAGTCATCCAGCAGATCAGATTTGCTTCTTTCCTTTCCTAAGATAGCCCTTAATCTTGGTCCAACCAAAAAAAAAAAAAATAATCGGAGAAATCCTTAGGAAAGAAGATAGACTGTATGTATTTTATGTCGATATCAAAAGAGGATAGGGAATGACATGATGTCTGATCCATAATCAGTAAATTTAAACTTCCATATATTCCTACAACGATTTTGTGTCGGTATAAGGAGAATATTCTTCATTAAGATACTTTTTCTTTTTTTCTTTCCTTATGCTTTTAATTTGGATGGGTGGGTGAAGCCAGTAGCTGTCTGTCTGTATTAAGGACAAAATACAGCAGAGAAAGTGAACACACAGCTGTTGAACCCTCACAACTGGCATGAAAATGTCATCCTTCATATGTCAGCATTCACAAAGCTCTTTGTCTTTTTCTCAGAAAGTTCATTTTCCATTCTGGATTAAGTACCTGACTTTACTGTTTGCTTCTGGCAATTTTATCATTTACTGTGGAAATTACTGGTATGCTTAACAAAATGCTTGATACAATAGTTGGCTGAATAGCATTGAGGGGTTATGGAAGAATTTTTCTGTATTTGTTACAGCCTAATAAGAGAACACAATTTAACCTTTCCTATTATTTAAATAGTTTCTTTCTAGATTTTAATCTATTTCATTTCTCTGCATTTATAACAAATCCTTCATGAAAAGGGCAAGGGAGAATGCTGAAGTTAAAAAGAAAATGTGAAAGATAAGAAGATTTAGACGAAAGGATGGCATTTATTTATTTTGCTGAAAATATTTGACTGTCCATTAAATATCTGAAACTTTTTAAAGGAATTTGGTGGATTAAGTAGTGTGCAGGAATAGGAATTCACTGAGGCTTTTAAGATACAAATTTCAATAATTAAGTAGTGTAGGAAATCATGCAGCCCTTCATAGGTAAAAAAAGGTGAGAGACTTACTTAAAACTCAAGTTTGTACCTGCTACCACCTTCCTTGAAAAAATGATTGATTTTCAAGATTTGGAATTATTTTAAAATTGAAGACATAATCCTGTCAGTCTCTGCCATTCTGCCCTGATAGGGTCCAGAAAATAATCTAGATTATTACACTTCAACTTAAAGAAAAATGATTCATATATTTGATTAAAGAAGCATTCGCTAACTTGTACTGTTTAACATTTTGGGTCAATACTAATGCACAGTAAATAATCCACTGTAAACTCATTTTCGTCTGTAATTTTAGATAATCTGAAGGGAGTAGCTATAAAAATGTACAGTTATATTTTTATTAATTCCAGGGTTTACCAGGAGAGAACGGGGTACCAGGAAACCCAGGAGTTAAAGGAGACAAGGTATGTTTTAAGTGGTTTTAATTAAGCTTGATGTGTTAGAGCACATTAGACTGTCATCTCTGAAGTAACCTTCGATTCTTCAGTAGTGCATCTGTGTGGCTGCTTTATGAATTGATTTTAAAATGTACAAGCAGCAACCCCCTGTCTGCTGCAGGCCAATTTGGCAACCCGATTGCTCTTTAGATTCATAATTTAAGTAATATTTCAAGGAGGTTGCATTGGGCTCTTACATTAAATCTGTGCAGTGCAGAAATGTCAGTTCAGGTCCTGACCACAGAACAGCCTTTTCCGTGTAGTGTCCTAACCAGACTAATGTGTAAAATCCCACTTCACAGTCAGACATATTCCTCTTGGCAGAGCACTGGGGCAGCTATACTGTCTCAGCTGTGAGCCAAGCTCTTTATGGCATTGTATTTTGCTGTGGAGAAATCCCTTAGTTACAATTCAGCTACCGCAGCAAGAGTCAAAATGGGTATGTGTGTATACATTGAATGTAGCAAAGGGGAGAAAAGAGGATGTACGGGCATACTGTGTGATGTGTTATAGTACTTATACATTGCGGGGGGTACAAGGGAAACTAATAAAATCCATTAACAGCTTGAAGAAATGAGCTGATGAAAAGGCAGGAGAAGAAAATAGCTGTGGAACAATGACAAAAATGTACTCGTCTTGCAAAATAGGAAGTAGCAATTCAAATTTATCTTGTAGGGGGACCCTGGTGGGATTATCGGACCGCCTGGACATCCAGGTCCAAAAGGTGATGTGGGCCCTCCTGGACCAAGTCTGCCTGGAACACCCGTAAGTCCATAATCTGAAAAGGCTTTTATGACTTTATTTCTTGTAGGCACGACTGTTAAAGAATTCTCATTGTGCAGTGAAAGAAATCAGAACATTTTTTCAGATGTCACTTCAAAGTTGAAATATATGTTATAGTGGTATTGTAAGTGCTCTAAAATATAGTCTAGAAATAGTGTAGGGCTCGTGCATGCTCCTAGTGACAGTGGTATTAACAACGAAGACATGCAAATCTGTCATGGTTTATTTATAAAGGCTGACTAACTTTGGCAATAAAATTCAACTAGTCTCTTGGATTTCAAAACATAATTTGTTCTTTTCGTGGTTTGCTGTTATTTTTTAGGGTCCCGCTGGTATTCCTGGAAACCCAGGTCCACGTGGACCGAAGGTATAAAAAAAATATTATTTCCTAAAAAAAAAAAGATAATATGCTTGTTTACATTTTCAGACCTGTTGTAACTGAAAGCCTTGCACCCTTCTCAGGGAGAAAGAGGACTACCTGGTGTACAGGGAGCACCTGGGGAGATGGGGCCCCCGGGAATAGGCATTCAGGGATCACCAGTAAGTATACCAACACCCAGAATTTGGGCTTCTCGTTGTGCATCGCTGAGAAAACTGCAACAAGTAAACAAAATATAGTAAAAAGCCATGCCATGAGCTCCCTTCTGACTCGGCTCCCAGCTCAGCATCTTTTCCTTTTATCCAGACCCAGAAAGATCTAGTGCTAAGTGAGAACTGGAAGCCTTGAAGAACTGAAAGTCAATGGCTACTTTACAGATCAGCTTCCTAGTGATGGTGTTGAGACATCTTCAGACTAACAGTGTGTGTTTGTAAGCAATAATTGTTTGCGGTTGTCAGCAAAATCCAGCCCAAGTGCTGGTACAAGAGAAGAGGTATAGTCAACATAGCAGATGATGGCATTTTGAAATCCATGTTGGTACTGGAAAAGGCAAAGACACGTGGAAGACTTTGCATCAGCTCCTAGCTTTTGCATTTGTGATGACTGCTAATTACAAGCTTAGGTCTACTGCTTATAAAAGAGAACCTTACGGTGCCAGGAAATAGTAATGTCCTGATTTTCACAGTTTGCTTCACGCAGTTCTGTGCAGTTTAAATTCAAACATGAAGCAAGTTGATGCAGTGTATCTAGAGCATTCGTACTAAATAACTTGTATAGCAATAACTGTTTCAGTTATTCAGCTTGTTTCCCAGGTTTCTCTCTTTCTATTGCCTTTAAATAAAGCCACCTGCAGCATCTTCAGAGTATTCAGTACAAAAATTCATTATATCGATGGTGTAGATGGTAGGTGGTATGTTTTATTACTTGAGTTCTACTGTGGTGAACAGGGCAATTTCTCTTCAGTCCAGACCAATGTAGTCAGCTGATACATTTCAGTTTATTGACAGGACTCAGGTACAGAGAGCAAATGTTTGAGAAAGGTGACTAGAGTTTCACAGTGAGATCTTAATCTAAAATAATTATCCTTAATTCATTCAGTTAAAATAATTTTAAATCTGAATTTTAAAAATTACCCATTTATATTTAAACAATCTAATTTGTTTTTATTCAACTGAATATCAACTTTTTTTATGACTCTTCTAGCTAAACAGCAAGTTTCACTACAGATCATTGTTCTTTGGTATTACTTGCTCATAAAAGTGGGCCTCAGCAAAATCTTGAATTCTCTGATTTTGGCAAAATTAGATTTGGATTTAAAGCCAAACCTTAGAGCAAGTCTTTCTTGCAATGCGAGCTGCACCAATATCCCATATTTAGTATTTCTCTACAAAGTTCATCCCCCTTCTCTCCAAAAGTGTAACTACTGATTATTTGGAGTTTTCTTGCAGGGTCCTGTAGGTCCAACTGGGTCCACAGGTGTGCAGGTAGGATATACGTTTTCTCTTTAATATTAAAAAAATTAATTTAGTTTAAGACATTTACAGTAAAAGAAAAATATTCTTAAACCCTAAATAACCTTTCCTGCTCTCAGGGCCCTAGGGGACCCCCAGGATTACCAGGAACTCCAGGTACCCCTGGTATTAATGTAAGTGACAGTTCTCTATATATATACAGCAACAAGTACTGTGTCCCTCGTCAATGATTTAAGGCCATCAAATTTTACATTTGTTTCTAGGGCACTCCAGGAAGAGATGGAAAACCGGGACTACCAGGCCCTCCGGGTGATCCCGTACGTATACATAGAAAGCTTGTGCGTTTGCTTTGGTGCAAATATATTAAATTTAAGGGAGGTGAGATAACCTGGCAAGTCTAGAAGTCCAATTGATGAAATAAATTTGATTTTTCAATTACTATATCCTTTGTTTGGTTTTGTTGGGGTTTTTTTACTTGATTATATTGCAGTATAAATTAAACTTATGTTAACGTATACAGGATAAATACCTTGTTTTCAGGTGTTACAGTTTGTAGACTAGAGTTTCTGCCAGGCTATAAGTTGGCATAGTGTTCCTCAGTCTCAGAAGCAGTTCTGTATAATGCAAGTTTTAAGGAGCATACTTTGATAATTCCTGTTAAAAGACTGAAGAGAAAAGTTTGGGGATTCCAAAGCTAATTTTGCTATGCTGCAAAAAAAGACATTAATTTTTAACGAAATCCTGGGAATAGTTAGTCTCTAATGCAATTAATTCCCTTTAGCACTAAAGAAAAGTTAACTGGCTGGGCTTGAAAACAAAAATACTAAATAAATTCTAATCCTTCACCACACTTTAGAAGTTATCATCTCCTCTTGGGTGTGTATTACAGCAAAGATTTGTATTTAACAATGCTATATCTTTACAAATTTTGTACAGTCCAGTGCTGCAAGATCTAAGAAGCCTGCATGTGCCTCAGACGAAGCTGTACCCTTAAAGATAATTGATTATTTTACATGGGAGTCAGGAGAGTCCAATGTGCATATCTGCAAAATAGGCATAAAGGCAAAACTTCAGTCGTTATTCCTGCTCCTGTGTGGAGTCCCAACAACTGGAGACCCAACTCTTGGGAAGAGGGGTCTCTCCCATGTCCGGTTCTTGTCAGTGATTTAATTTCATTACGATGAGTAGATATAAGCACTGCAATTGGACTGGGAAAGATTGCTAGCTTTTTGAAAATACAATCAAAACTTTGAATTCAGAGACAGTCTGAAGTCAACAAGATTAAACTCAGGACAGAGGAGCGTGAAGTGCTTAAGAAGAAACAAAATGCCTAAATAGAATAGGTCTGGAAAGCACAGTGCACTGTAAACTAAATGTAAGTAAAAAATCTGATGCCACTGTTAAACAGACAGGTCTGAATGGTAAAACTTACTAACAGGAGAATTACTGCCTTTTGCTCTCCTGAAATACTCTTCTCTTTGGAGAGAACATTTTTAAAGGAAAATGTAGCAAGCAGCAGTGAGTCCAGAGAATTAAGGCCATTCTAACATTTTCACAAGCCCGGCACATACCATACAGTTATTCGGAGTTCAGCATACCCAGCTACGACTCTGCAGTATGTGTGCAGTTCGGCTAGACTTGCTGTGCACGCAGAGCAGATGAGCTGCATGGCACGAATGCAGCAGGCTCGCTCTCATACCTGGTGTGCCCTTGCAGCCGGGTGTTAGGACCCTTTCACACTGAGGGTGTGGGGGCCTGTACCAAAAACGCTACTGCAGCTGAAATAAGAACATTAGAGAAGAGGAGAGACTGGGGAAATCACACTTGTGTAGTCCAGCAGAAAGACCAAGAAGTGACATGGTAATAGCCTGCCTATCCGTAAAATGTTGTCACAAGGAAAAGGATGAAGTCAGGCCATGTAGGGATGTGGTGGTTGTTTTTAAGCCTTGTTACAGGTTTTTAAGAGCAGGTGACTCTGTCTGTATGCAGTTTACCTTTGTGCAGAGGATGGACTTCAGACCTTACATAGTTACATCCTTAGGTTGTGTTAGGTGGCTGTGTCTCACCCAAAAAACTCAGCATGCTTTCAGAGGTGGTGATGCTACTCTCTAAATGGTGTACTCCTGATTACGCTTACAGTTAAGTACATTCAACAGTGCTTCTCTTCAGCTGGTATTTGACACCCATTGCTACAAACCGACAGTTTTTCTAATATGCTACAAAAGTGCTTACATTTTATTTTTCTTCTTCGAGATGGGAATGATTGAAACAGACCGAACAAAAGCAGTAACAAATTTTGAATGTGTCTAATTTTATAGCATGCGCAGGGCTATTTTTGCTTTAGCAATTGCAAGAAGAAGAAATCCGCATTCACTGTGAGTGAAGCTGATGATAACCAGTGCAATCAGTTTTTACAGGGAGTCTTTAAATATAGGTTTAATGGCAGCATTTGGAAATCTGAGATACATTGCAGTACGGTGTAAACCTATCGATTGAGCTTTAAATGGGTTAGCTTTAGTATTAGTAGCAATTTAGCACTGGCATCACAGAGTTTTGCACTAATTCTTAATGTTTAAAGGCAGGACAAAATACTGCATATGTTGCTTATGTTGCTGTAGCTGGATTATTTCCAGTATCTGAGCTGGTTTATTGACGTTAGCTTTGACATGTCCACAATTCATGACACAGTTCACAGTAGAGTCAGAGCCTAGGAGAAAGCAGAAGGAAAACAAACTAAAGATAATCAGGTGAGAATAGTCCGTGAGACTTTCCAACAGTGGTAAGTTGTTGCTGGTATGCTGCAAAAACAACAATATATTATTATGATTATTTTAAAGTGAAATTTGCTATGTTCTGGAGTTATGCTGTTGTCATGGTTTAAGGAGCTTCATTTAAATTGTAAGGAAGAATTACCTTGCTAGGTTGGATAGACAGCGATATTTAACTATATTTGATTTTTCTTTTGAGTTTTCATTTTAAAATAGCCTCAACCAATATATATGTAATCATCTATGTGTGCAACAATATAAACTTCAGAAGGAGTGAGAACCCATCAGAATCGGTGGTGTTGTGTAAAACATTAACTGCAGCTGCCTTTTTTCATTTCAGATTGCACTGCCACTTGTGGGAGACATGGGTGCTCTACTGAAGGTAAACGCCTTCAGAAGTTAAATATCTTTGTTTACTATAAGCATGCTTTTTAAACCAGAATATGCACTTGAAAGTTTCTATAGGTTCAATTCTGACCTACTTGGATAGCCTAAAATAACTTTTATGTTTTTGTTGATTTTTGTTTTGTTTTTAAAAAATACTCAGGAAATGTATTTTACAGGAACTTTGCAAAATAGTGTTTGAATGGTATATGAGGTAGTAGCCAGCAAGTGCCTATTCAGCACATCCAGTCCACAGTATGAATTGCTACAAGTATACCCCATTCTCTGCTTTACTTTGTAGCATTAAGATTGGTGATACACCGAATGGGGAAAATAGTCTAGAATTTCTAAGGTATTATTTTGAAAAGTAATAAAATTTGAAGTGGTCTGCCATATTCCAAAATGAAAAGTGTGCTCAGCAGGATTTCAATATGAAAAACACACATCCTTTCTGAGGAGAGAGATTATCCTATTCTACTATCCTTTATTAATAAATGTACTTAGGGTTTATTGACTTTCGCATTCCCAAATTTGATTTCTTTTAGGTCTTATCTTTGGGCTTTTCCCTGATTCTTTCTGTTTGCAATTGTATTGTCTTCCTCCTGTACGTGCTTTTCTACCTCTTTATCATTTCTCTCTCTTACTGATTCTTTATGCTCCATTCTTCATTTTTCTGTGGTTTGTAGTTAGTGCTTCCGTAAGATTGCAACTCAGCTGGAAAATGCTTCTCTCAACAAAGCAGGAATCGCTTACATTTAAAATAACTATAAATTTGAAGCTGGTGAGAGTAAGAAGTAGCCGCCTTCTCTACCTACTCTTTAAAAGGATGATGGTTTGCTCAGACCTAATCACAGATGTGTCTGGGCATATCCACAATGAAGGCATTTATGGGTCCTCTCAAAATATAGCTAAAAATCTGTTAGCATGGTTTGAGCAGAGTGTGACACAGATGGAGAGGGAAACAAGGAAGGATATCTGAAAAAGTGTGTTGTGTAGACGAGAGAAAGGACTGAAAAGAAGGCTTTGGGGTAAAATGAAGGGATGGTCACAGAGGCAGGAAGGAAGCGGTCTGCATCGATCAGACCTTCTGCTTATGTCACAAAAATGGTTATTTGTCACTTTGCTTTCTTTCTGTTCCTCAGGGTGATCCTGGCACAAGAGGTCCTCCAGGCATCCCTGGCAGAGAAGGCCCAAAGGTAAATTTTGAAGAGAATACTTTACATTGCTTTGTGGCTTGTTAAAAGTAAAAGGCCAGACTCTTACCTCTGACAGTCTTGACTTTTTTGTCTGATCCCTTTCCCTGTAGCATCTGAGCAGCCTAAAGTTTCAAACGATTTTTACAGTTCAGCCCTTTTCCTGTATCAGTTTGCCTTTTCTCTCAGGACAGTAGGCAAAATAGCCCGAGTTGAGTCCCAAGCCAGGATAGCTCTTCTGTGTCTTGTGCTCATTAAAGCTAGCTCAGATCTGACTGCCCAGTAGTACGTTGCCATCTATAGGCTCATTTTAGGTGCGTCAGGCACGCAAGAATCCTGCGATGAAGAAGGAAGCTTGCCGTATCTCCCTCGAGCGTGCAAGAACTGGATCGCCCTGTGCCTTTGTACCGCGTTCCCGTGGGACTTGCAGTTTCACTGACGTCAATCAAAATTCTGTTTCGCTGTAATCGGATCAAATGCCACATGGTTTGACGTATAGATATCTCCTATAGTTGAGCCTAATTCCATGAAAGTGTACTTTCTCCGTTTCGGCAAGCATTTAAGCTTTTCGGTATTAGTAAGATGTCTCCATCAGGCCTTTTGGCTGGTTTGCCTACTAGGTAGAAACCACTCATTTCCTTTCACCTCGATGGGAGGCATATTTTAAAGCTTGCAGGTAGTATTGAGCCTTTTTTTTCTGTTTTAGGCACTCTTGCTGTAAGGGCTTCATACTAGCATATATTAAATATAGGTCACAAAATGCCCTACAGAACATGAAATTCATTGTTCTCTAATAGAAAGTATTTGTTTGAATGTTACATTTTCATAGGGAAGCAAAGGTGAACGTGGATTTCCTGGGCTTACTGGAGAGAAGGGCGATGAGGTAAAATTACTTCATTTCTATAGCGGTTGCATTCTTACCTGAACCTGAATAAAGATCTAGACCAAGAATGAAATGCACAGAATGTTATTCAGTTCTTTAAAACTGCTGAGATAGTAACGTATTGCTGTAAAGAGCCCTCAATTCTGAATTTTCAACAAGATTAAATGCTATTATTCAATTAAATAACATCTTTTTAATTTTTGTTTGAGGATTTTTGCTCATTTGTATATTTTAAAGCCTCACATACATTTAAATGCTAATTTTTAAGAGTATAGGATAGAGCAATAAATAGGCAAATGCCAAATATTTTCAGAAAATACTTCATGTTTTATAAAATATTTGCTTTCATTGTGTTAGTTCCCCTTTAGAATTCACTTTCAAAAACGTTCCATTAGGCAAATACTCTGATGGGAACAGTCATAGCAGCAATGACTATTAAGTAGAAACTGGAAAATATTTGGAGAGACTGACTTTGAAATATTTAAAGTATTTTGCATCATACAGTGCATTCTTAGAGTTATTTTTATGTCATTATGGAGAAAGAAAAAAAGTCACGTGACTTGTGGTGCTGAATCCAAAATAGCTGCTGTAGCTTTCATTTTAAATTGAAATATTTGCAGCTAACAGTTCAAGAGCAATGTCTGTCAAAAAAAAAAAAAAATCAAAGCAGAAGCTATTAAGCAAATGAATCTGAGTAAATAAATTAATATCCTAGTGACCTTAGCCAACTGAAGGAGTTAAAATAAGTAGTCTGTTACAAATTATTTGGCGAACACTTCGAAATTCCACAATACTTAACTGGCACTGTTAAATACATACTTACTACTCTCTTGTAATTTGGGAGTGCTGGCTACAAGAGAAAGCACCTGGAAAATATGAAAGGAATTTAGAGCTTATTGATTGAGGGTTTTGTAATTCTTTATGAGCGTTTTACATTTCTTTAGTGCTAAGGCCATAATATAGTAAGAATTTTCAAACAGTAGTAGAATGAGAATAATTCTCAAAAAAATTTGTGTTCATCAGGATCCTCGGCTTCCAAAAGTGAAGAGTTATATGAGGAAAAAAGAGATGTATCTAATGCTTCGCTGCGTGTTCCTGCTACTGCTTTGCCCCAGAATTTAGGAGGTTGTCAGAATAAAGTGTCATGCTTATTCTTCCTCCTTGTTTTCACACGATCTGTGGAGCTCGTTATGTCTTTGCTTCTTAAAAGCAAGTGCCTCCTGAGGCTGGATTTAGAACATAGACCTTAAAATGATGGGGCAGCTATACACAAAGCCCAAGCAGAATTTTACTTAAAAAATAAATGGGAAAGTAACACATCCTTCATATGGCCTATAGGGTACCTCTGCACTTCAACCCTAGCAGTTTGAGGCATTAACAAAACAGTTTCAATAATTAGGATACTATTTGACTGCTGAGAATCAAGTGAGATATTAGAGGCAATTAAGAAGGTAATAAGGGATAGGCGAGATTATAACTGGCAGTTATGGGTTTTTTAAAGGACTCCAGAGTAAATTTATTCTAAATTTTTTTATTGATTCAGTAGGGTGCTGTGCTGTGGTAGCAAGTTAGCTATTCACATACTTCTTCACTGTTTGATAGCTGGTTAGCTGCTGTAGCTCTGACACTTTCAGTGTTTAGCAGCAGTTTTTGATGATGACGTTATAAGGGTGCAAGCAAATTTATTTTCAGAAACACGTATGAAAGAGTTTACTAAGTTCAAAAGTAATTTTTAAAAAAAAAATCACAAATACTAAAAGGATGCATTTATTTTCATTTTTATTATTTGGTTAGCATGGGAATGGGAAGACAGATTGAGAAGCCCACCTGCAGCTCTTTGAAATACACTCATTAACTTCCATGTGCTTTCGAACAGCCCTTTAATCTTTGTTGAAGCTTAGTTCTCTTCCTTTTTAAGACATTCCGTTTTGGGGGGGAGCATTTTTCTAACATCAGTAATGAGAATTACAGAAAATGTTCCTTTGGCTTCATATTCATTTTCCAGGTGACTGTACCGTCAGAGTAAAGTAATTTCAAATGAGCAGAGAACACATTAGCAGTTGGATCGTCACTCTGAAAAGCTGCAGAGGTGGACCAATGTCCCCTGTGTGTAGGAGCAAGAAAGGGAAATCAATGTTCCTCTCCATCTCCGCATCTTTCCTGATTTATTTCTGTCAGGAGTTTTTCTCTCAGTCTCTCCCTCAGAGCCCTTGTTTCAGGGCGCCTGCCCTCTGTGGTTTTCTAGAGAACCCCCTTAGCCATGCCTTCTTAAACGCTGCATTAACGTGAGAAATACACCTTTCCTGAGGCGATTCCTCGTGTCAGAGGATAGGTACCCTATGCAGATAAAATGAATCACTGCTAGGAGGGACCTATTTCCCTTTGTGGATGATAGGGGAAATAAAAAGAGCCATTAGGTCTCATTAGTGCATAACTTTTACATGTCTAAAATTTCACCTAAGCCTGGTGTGGCAGAGGAAAGATTTCAGTGACGTGCAGGCTTGTCTCAAATCCTACGTGTATCCACTGTAGTAATTTGCACACCTTTATGTTTAGTGAGCGGATACCAGAATCCATCGACTTCCAGGCAATCAAACAGAATTATTAAAGCAGGAAAGTAGATCATTAAATACTATGAAAACTGTCATGTTCCGTTATCAAAAAGCAAAATCTATAAATTAGGCGGAAAGCATCACAGCATTTAGATAGCATCAGGTAACATTGAGAAGTCTTGAGTAGCCGTCTTCTCACCAGAAAAAAAAACCTTTTAGTGATAGAAAATAGGAAATTAATCTCTAAGGAAAAGCCAGATGTCCTGCCCTTATCTGCAAAGAGCAAAATTTATACAGGGCATAAGCTAACAGCGTGAAAGGTTGAAAGACAAGTGTTGTTTCTAAGTCAAGTAAGAAGTTGCTTCTAACCTTGTTCGGTGACAATCTTCTCCCTGCATGGTGGGGCTTTTTTTTTTTTCATTCCTGAAAATAATGCCAACCTCTTAGATGGAAATGAGCTTTAATATAGTTATAATACTGCTGGACATGCTAAATATAAGTAGTTTTTGAGGTATAAGTGGGAAAGGACATAGACATATGCTTTTTTAATTTCCAGGGCCTTCAAGGTGCTCCTGGACTGCCAGGTGTACCAGGACCCAGTGGACCGTCTGTAAGTGTGTGGTATTGCCTGTGTTATAATCTCCCTCTGCAGAGGTTGCTATAACTATCTAGTAAAACTTCATCTTCTTAGTTTCTTGTCCTTTCTTTTGGCTTTTAGGAGAGTGATAATAAAATCTAACCCATATTGGCGCTAATAAAATAAACTATGTTGTGAGTTGATGTTACTGAAAATACTGTCATTGTCTGGGCTCAAAGTTTATGTAACTTAAATGAGTTTGGAGTTTTGGCATTACTAGAGACTCTGTGAGGTTACATGACTTAAAATGTGCAAACTTGCAGTTAATTGTGTATTTGTACCCAAGTTACAGTAATAATGTTAGTAATAAAAATCTAAATATAATTCCAGCTAGGCGTTCTGAAGACATTTAATGCTGAAACCAATTAATCACTTGGTTTCACAATAAAAAAAGTATGAGAATAAGCTGACAATATTTAAAGTCACTAAAAAATATCATTTAAAATGTTGATATTTCTAGGAAAACTCCTCTTGGAAATTTTTTTAAAATTTCATTTTCTACATACTGGATGGGATCACATTAGTTAATATGATCGTTACTCATTCCTAGTTGCTGACAGTACTAACGTTTCCCTTCTTTCAAAAATTGTAACACGGTTAGGAAGTTTAATGTGGAATATGTAAATTGGCATTTTAGCAGTAAAGCGTGATTCTTAGCAGTATCAAGAGGTGCCAGTTAAGGTCAGTGCATTTAGTCTGCCAAGGTGAAAATGGGATTGCAAACATGAGTTTTACCCTTCAAAGGGCTTATCAGAAGGACACAGCTGTTGTATCAGAAGAGAAGTATTTAAACCTGGAGGAGAAGCATAATTAGGTTTAAACGACCTTCAAAAAGTACAACTTTTAAAAACTAAGCTGCAGTGCAAAAATACTGTGTTTCATTGTTTCCTAACTAATATAAACCAATACTGTGTTGTGCAGGGAGTCACAGGAAGACCTGGACATCCCGGTCCAGCAGGGTCAAAAGGCGAAAAGGTATTCCTTCTCTTTAGTCTTGGTTAAGATCTGTGAAGGTTTTGCAGTCCCATTATGCTCCTATGTTTTGGGTTCTCTTTTTAACATAGAGTGCAAACAAGAACTTGACGTACATTTAATACAAGTACTTTCCCCAAACAATGCTATACATATGGGCTTATATTTTGAAGCATAGTCCCTGTGGTTTATGTAAGTTGCAGAGAATGTTTTGTAAGTATGACATATTATATGAAAATACATTTGTGAAATAGTATATGACTAGTTACTACTTGCTCTGCTTCTCATTCTTTTACCAGTATTTTAGTCAAAAGTAATTGCATACTTTAAAAGTGCTTCACAAGTACTGAAAGTTACTGGGTATAAGTTATTCTGCAAAAATATATAAGCTTCCTTTATACTTCATTTACACTGTTATAGCACTGCCTTTTATCAATGTTTTATGTGCTTTTTTATCAGGCACTTGAACTAAGAGGTCAAATTCATTTCTTGGGCACCTCAGATCAATGAAATAGAGCAGACGAACTGAGTTTGCCGGAAAATGCTTTCTGGGACAAGTTCTCCATTTTGTATATGAATACACTTTTCTGAAGCTTTTTGGGGCTTTAGCCTGGAGTTTTCCAGGCATAGCACTGCCACATCAATGTATGTGATTCTACTAATACTCTGCAAAACTTGACTGTGGTCTGAGTAAGAAAGGAAAGTATTTTGTAAAGCTCTGGAATTATTTCAGTATAAAAATTGATTGAGAGCTGTCTCCTTGCAGACCATAATAGCAGAAATTTACCACGCTTGCTTCCCTTTTATGTAACTGAATGCAAAACACAAGTCTTTGTTAGTTCCATGTTTACAATTCACACACAGGTGGGAATGAGAAGCCACTGCTTTGTAACTAGTGTCTCATCGATCAAAAAGGGCAAAAGTCAAATGGCTGAAGAGTGATGAAGTAAACTGAAATATAGCCAGAGTAATTTTCTCCTCCTTCCTTCACCTGGGGAACATGTTTGAGAAATTATTATATAATACACTTTCTAAAGTACAGTATTTTTATTTCCCATGAAGCACTCCAAATGACTCTGGAGGCTGACAGTTTCTATCAACTAGCAGGACCATTTGGAAATTATCCTAGTATAAACATTTAATTATAATTATATTTTTCTGGTGAGCTAATTAGTGCCATTGAACACTTAGCTTGACTTTTGCTACCTCAATAATTTTAAATATGCAGCCCAAGTCTCTCACTGACATATGTTTAATAAGATCCAACGAAGTCAGTGAAAAATTCTGGTGGACTTGTTCCAAGTTGTACAGTGGTTTTAAGTGAATTGTAGTGATGAGATTTTGAAAAGAGCTTGTTTGGGAAACTTGATGTTGAAACCTTTGTAACTCTATACTGTTCTGAGATCCCACCATTCTGCTGGGGCAAAAACTCAGAAGTCTTTTCTTTTTAATGTAAGCAATTCAGTGCACATCAGCAGAACAGGCTACAGATGCAGGTAACCACAGATGAATATTTTGCAGTAAAAAACAAAAAGATATTCATTATATCTCTTGATAAAGAAGATCTTCAGTGTGTTTCTAAATAAAATGGACTTCTGAAACCATAGCTCTTTATTTACCTGTGAATGATCAACTGAGGATTGGCTTTTGCAAAATAATATACAAAGCATAAAAAGAATGTTAACTTTCATCTGCCAGTTGCTTAGAAATTGATATTAAGAACTCCTTTTTTTTTTTTTTTTTTTTTTTTTTTTTTTTGGTGTTTTTTGGGGGGGGGGGAGG
>VYZV01009272.1:28487-43483 GCA_013401275.1 Pandion haliaetus
TCCCTCCTGGTACATATCAAGTGTTTCACAACCCAGGTTACCACTGCTATTTTGCCACGGGGAAGCTAAGAACCAGTATAAAGTAATGATTAATAACTTGCCCTACAGTTTAAGCAGGAGCTGGGCAGGAAAATCTATTCTTGATATTGCCTGTTCATATTGACTGTACCTCTTGTTTATTGTCGTTACGGTCATCATAGCTTGGGTGTGGAATAGATCTGGACATCAGTTACAGTAAATGAGTTACATGAATCTCTTGCTGTACTAGGGTAGTGAAGGTTCTCCTGGGAAACCTGGACCACCTGGGCCTCCGGTGAGACATTTTGGTTTATATTTTGAATGTTATTTAGGAACAATATACCTGTGAGTAAAACATAATGTAATATGAAGAATTGATTGTCAATCTAATACGTATTAATAGTGCAGGAAGACAACAATGTCTTTTTGCAAAAGGTTTCTGTATTCCTTTTTTTTTCTTGTGATTCATAGCCAAGTAAGTTCAGAACACTAAAGCCATCCTAGAAACTTGGTCATATAAGTTAACCTTGGTGTCCAATGTTATTAGAGGAATTTAGACAGCTTGGGTACCTGAGATCAGGGAACTCAAGGTACCTAGCGAAAGTCCGTGGAGCTCACTGGACTCCAAATTAACTGGAAGAGTACCTAACTCAAAATTCATTCTGGAGAATTCTAATAGTAAATATCAAAATATACACTGAGATTTACAGGTTTCTGGTCTCATAATTCAAAAAAAGTCCCAAGCTGCATTGGTATGTATCTTACATTCTTACTGAAATGTCTGGAATCTTTGAAAAATTGATCGAGAGCAAAAATGATGCCACAGCTTTGCTGAGCTACGGGGCTTGAACAGGGCAAGAGTTCTGCCTTTATAATTCATAGTTGTGACGCTTACTTGGGTTTTATGTTTTAAAGGGTATGCCTTACAATGAAAGAAATGGAATGAGCAGCTTATATAAACTCCAGGTATTTCTCTTTAATGTTCTTTTTTTTTTTTTTTTTTTTTTTTTCAATCAACACCTGATTTTGGCCCAACTCAACTTTTAAACTTGCTGTTACAGGGAGGTGTGAGTGTTGCTAGTTATCCAGGTCCACCAGGACCTCCAGTAAGTATTAACAGAAATGTAATTTTAATAGTTAATTAAGGTAGTAACAAAGGGGTTGGTTACTTGCATGCAGTTTGGTAAGTGGCATGGAATTTGATTTTATAGGTGAAAGAAAAAATAAGAATCTGATTGGTATGTAGTAAATGATAAAGTATGTGCTTTTATGAGTTTATCAAGCATTTTAGCCCATTTTGGAAAGTAGCTTATTCTGATTTAAGTATTTCAGCCTAGCAAGTAAAGGCTGTGAAAATGGTACAGAATTTGGTATTGGACTCTTTATTGAAACTATCCTAATATCTTAAAATGTGTAATATAGTATTTATAGTTAGTGATGGCATAGTTTTATAATGGATTAAATTTAGTGCTAGAAATGACAAGCTCACGAATTCTGATCTCAGTTCTGTCACTGATTCACTACAGGTAGCTACAGTGCAGAAAAATGTGTAAAAACAAAAATTACATTGTGGCAGTAACACAGGGCTGGTGTCTCCCACGCTGCAGAGTGCAGATCCACCAACTTGCAGCTGGACAACATTGCTTTGGGTCTGTGGAGCCAAAGATGCTGTGCACTTATTTAGGTCTTCCTTCTTGTTAGTGTCATAGGCAAGTTCTACTGTTTTAAGTAGAATGATTGTCATTTTGGTAACCACGTAAAAATGTTGTAGCCATCAGTGAGGACTTTGTCCTTAACGTTACATGCCATTTGTAGTCATGGGCTCGCACCGGACCGCAGAGCTGTCTTTCTCTGTATTCTGGAACAGCAAAACAAAGATTACTCAGATTTTGTACTAAATTAATCAGCTGAGAGGGCTGAACTTAATACTGATTCTAAATGC
Source organism: Pandion haliaetus (assembly GCA_013401275.1). NCBI lineage: Eukaryota > Metazoa > Chordata > Aves > Accipitriformes > Pandionidae > Pandion > Pandion haliaetus. The sequence continues at coordinate 30,448 of VYZV01009272.1, forward strand.
ACTGCATTAGCAAAGTATGCTCATAATGCAATAATACAAAATATACCGTCTTAATGTGTAACTGTTCTTTTTTAAATGTGTTTCCACTTCATTTCTTTGCAGGGTCCAAAAGGAGATCCTGGCACAGTGGTACGTATATATTTTTTGGTCATGATAGAGAATTCCCCAAGTAGTTCAACACATGATCCTAGTCACAAGGGTGGAAGAGTCTATTAATGCTCTGTAGCAGGTAGCTTACCTCCTGCAGAATCACTACATCTGAAAAACCCTTTTTAATTGCCAGGCTTGTGAATTTTGCAGTTTCTGGTAAATAGTTCTAAGTGATAATATAATGAATGACTGAACATAGTATTAACTGCTTGTGGATTCATCTCTGCTGAGCTGTCCCTGGATATACTGAAGAATAAAGAATGTGAAATAAAGGTAGAAAATATCATAAGAGTTATTAGATTGTTCTCAACATTAAATTTGAAAGTGATAAGGGCGAAACAACAGTGTGCTGTATCACGCTAGCTAGTAACAACTGGAAGTTGATGTTTTCTTTGGAAATGGCATGACGGTTAGTTACAGTATGATCACATTGCTTCTGGTGAGCAAGAAGATAATGATCACGCTATGTCCTTTTCACGTGATCTTTCTTTAAAAATTACAAGGAGGGGAACAACTAGTGGAAGAACCTTGAGCAGTTGCATAGCGCTAGCTGCCAGCAAATGTAGATCCAGATCCTGACTGGGTGTACGTTTTTCCCAAAGTCCTTGACATATGATGTAACTTGCCTTTATAATAGAGAAGGGTTATTTGTCATTAGCTTGTGATTTGTCCCTACAGTTCCTAGCTTTGAAGGTGGCAAAGTTGAAACTTACAGGTATAGCATCTTGCTGACTGGATGTCAGAGAAAATACCCAAAAGATAATTGTAAAATTTGAGTATTGATGGTTTAGCCCAAAAAGTACAATAGTATCAAATGGATCTTGTTTTCAAAATTGGATAGGTGCTTCCAGAGCAATTAAGATTTCAATACATTCGTGTACTTGCATGTCTAAGGAACATCACATAACTGCATAACGATAGTTACAGCACTATAACACTGCAAGGCAGCGAAACAGGTACTGCTCCTTCATGGTCAGTGTAGTTAGAACTGTGTCCAGCAGGCCTCTTTCAAACTTCAGGCAGTATGACTGAATCAGGACGAGTACCATGTGTCAGCTAATGGAAACTGATGAGAAGAATTTGCTGCTAAAAGCAGTAGAAGCTGAGCTAGTTAGGAAAGAAAATTGTGCGCAGTCAGGATGCGTTCCCCATGATCTGCTGATGAATTGTCTACTTGATAGAGATCAGGGAACCCTGAAAAATATTGGGGAAATCATTTTTGAAACAAAATCGCATCCCTTCCAGCAAAGTAAAGAATGGCTATGTCTGCTACTAATGAAACAAATTACTACTTCAGAGCAATACTTACAGAGTGTCTTAACACATTCAGGACTTCATTCAACCGCCAAGAAGCTGACACGTGACCTCTCCAGCTGCTGTCCTGTCTTCAAATTGTTAGTTTTGGGCAAAATAAATAGATGGTTCAGCCAACATCTGGGATGCTTGGTAGTAAAGAATCAGGTCAGAGCACAACACGTAGACTGTTTAAAGGTCACTAGAGGCTGGCCTTGTCTGAACACATCAGGCCACAGTATTTGGAAAATGATGATGAGTGTCTTCTGTTGAAGGGTTCTTGTCTTCTGACTTGGGTCCATATCATGGAGTTTTTCTCTTCAGTATCAGTGTGAAACTACTGAGAAAAGTCTCTACTCATGAAAGCAGCAGGCCAGTGCCATTTAGTTGTATCTTTTTTCCTACCAGTACAGGCACAGTATCTACACAAAAATAGCAGCAGAATTAAGGTGCAGCTAGCTCAGACTAACCCAGTCAAGACCAAAGTGGTATGGGAAGGTCACATTTTTAAGAGCTGGCTAGGACTTCATCTATCATGAAGGTGCATAATCTCCACTTAGCCAACCTGTGCAAGGCCTAGGATCATGTTTGATTCCTTGCCAAATAATAATGGAGAGCCAGCTACAAGAAAAACTAAACTTTGATCTAGGAACAAACCAATGTAGTAACAGTGCTCCTCAAGGACAATAAGAAACCCCAAACAGAACCCCTCAGCACTCACAGCAAAACATGGAGTTGTGAGATACTTTCCTAAAATGATTGATTAATCTATTTTCAAAAAAAGTCACAAAGCCTCTTTTTTTGTTTCACCATAATGCCTAGAAGCTGAATACATCTTTCTGTATCAGCGTCCATTTCTTACTCAGGAAGCACCATCTCCCAAACAGAGTTTAGGTGTGAAAAGTGAGGTCTGCCAGAGACTTCATGAAATCCAGATGGGAATTTCCTGCAGCTTTTGATTTAACTGAGAATTGCTGAAATACTGGGATTGTTGGATGTAGTTTAAATCTCTGTGGCAAATTATCAATTTTCTTTTAAAAAGATAAAGAACTAAAAGAGCCTCCCCACTCTACACGATAAACTGATTTCTCCAGAGTGGAGCATGTGTCTGGTTTTCTTTCAAAACTTGAGGAACTACCTAAGGACCTAGTCTGTGTGTCCCTTCCTGCAGAGTAAGCTTTGTTTACGGAACAGAGCACAGAACTGCTTGGAGGTTGGTTCTCTGGTTGACAGCATATGCTTATACACCAGGGCTATACCACCTGGAGATGCTTTAGAGCTGGCCTTGGCTTGCAAGAACACTGGAGGGGAGTCTTCTGGATTACATTCTTCATCAAAATTAAAACCGTTGATCCAAATATTCACACAGCGTCTCTGGGAAAAGCTTAATTCGCAGATCACTAAAACAGGGCATAACAAAATCTGTTCACCTAATAACTGGTTAGCTGTTTACTAATCTCAGGTTAAAGAATCTGCTGTTGCTTGCTGTTCAACATTTCTCATATAGAGTACATAAATTCTAATGTATGCAATCCTTTTTAATATAAAAAATAAATAAATCAGGGAGACCCAGGACCGATGGGATTACCAGGACTGGAAGGACTCCCAGGGGAAAAGGTAGGACTCTTAAAAAGAAGTCATGGCTTCGTAGTGGCAACTATCTGCAGCTAAATGTTTTCTGAAACCTTGTTTGAATTTTTTTTGTGTAAGTTAATGTTCCTGTATGAAAAATACTTGTATATTTGTCTGTATTTTGGTTTTTTGTTTCACTGTGGATCTAAATCATATACTCACCCAACATAAAATTTCATTTTCCGCAAATGGAAAATTGTGTGTAGGAGGTCTTGTAATATTTTGTTTCCTTTACTTGGTAGAATACTACTATATACTCTGTTATATGTAGTATATACTATATATATTACTTTATAGTAATATAGTTAACATGTTCCTAAGTACAGTCACTCGTTCTTATTCTCTAATGAACATCAACTTATGCCTACAGTCTCTTGTTCTAAGACTTATGGCATAGCTACAGATCTGAAGAGAAGTTTGTACCTGAATCAATCTAGACCTAGTGCATGCAAGACTTCCATACAAAAAAAAAAAGACTATTTCAGATGAGTGTAAAAATATAGAAAAGGGTAGGACTAGAGGGAGAGACCGATTCCCTACAGTTCCTGTTGTATTGCATCCTGCTCCAAAGGGAGCAAAAATCTCTTTTCTTGGACTGTTGCTTGTTATTCTAAAAAAGGCCCCTTGTTTCTTTTTTGCTTTTCTTGTACTCCATACTGCCTGTATGATGCCACTGTAGCACATGCCGAACTGTATTGTATTCTCCAGCCCCTTCCTGTAGTTCATGTCTGCATTCCGGTGCTAGGAAATGATCCTTTCCTTCAGCTGGTGGCATGTTTCAGCCTTTTACTTACTAGTTGTGGAGGCTGATATGAATTTACAGAAAAGCTTGTCATGAAATGCTAAAAATTTTAAGATTTTGGTGTTCATTTCTAAATATGGCAAAGTACAAAAAATTCAGTGGAGAAATGAAAAAATCTGTAAATGTGTTTTCTGTCAGGGAAAACAGTTTGATTTTGCCCATATCTTCTAAATTTAAGAAGAAAAAAACTAAATTTTTTTGGAAAATGGAATACTCATTCAGCTTCTTGAATTACTTGTTATTCAATGGCTTCATACAATGGCTGAAACTTATTTTTCATCAAAAAGCAACATAGATGAAAAGTTTCTCTCAGTATCACTGTGCATTACTCCTACTTGTGCAGAGAGTGGGGAGTGACAAGATCTAAGATAGGTGTCTATTCTAGATGTTTAAATTACATGAGACAATTCTTGCTCTGGAAGACTGCAATTTACAAGCAATTAAAGACTAGTCTGATTTCAAAATGAACAAACACAGGGAGATATTACAGGTCTAACTGAGACAAAGTGGGGACAAGAGTTAAATAAAGGGAATAAGCAATGGAGCGGATTGTATAAACAAGCTAAGCGAGTGTTTGGCCCTTTCTCAAAGTAAAAATATCCTTTCCTTAACGACATTTGGTCAAAATTCACATTTCTGGTGCAAATAAATGAACAGAATCCCAGAGTCTGCCTGACAGTCCCAACAGTATAATGCAGGCTGGTTTTTCATTTAGAGCTATTAGGTACATCTGTGTAGCAGAATGCCGTCTTCCACAGACAATGGCGGTAATTTCATGGTAATTTCATGAACCGGCTTCAGAACTTTGTGTCCTTGGGGTGAAATGTCCCTTCCCTCCGCTGTGTTGACACAGTGGTTTGTGCAGCCATGCTGCAAATTGCATTGCTGAAAGGACCAGAATAACCCTTAAAAGAAAAGAAGTTGCAAGGGAAGCGTTAGGAATTTCTAGCTTCACTGTCATGGCCAGTGTAGAGGGAAAACACCATGATACAAGTTCTGGGTCCGGAATAACCGCAGGGACAGAGTGCAGTGCTGCAGTCGATATGCCCTGATACAGATATTCAGTGCTGAGGTGTTCCCGAGGTGCGTGTTGTGTTCCTCACGGAGGGGTGAACTTGCATTAAGTGACTTCTCGTAGCCTGCAGAGCAAGAGAGGTTGAACTGCAGCCTGTAAGCAAGCTTCTCCCTCCAGACTCAAGGTCAGACATTTAACTTGTCGTCTGTCTACACTTTGTGTAATGGAGTTAAGTGTTTCTAACTACCAGCATTATCATTGTGCTACCTGAACAAAATCATGAGAATGAGACAAACCAGCATTAGGTATAAGAACAGAAACCAGAAATCCCAACATCTCCTGGGGCTCTTCTGCACAGAACGTGACTGTAGCTGTGTTGGCAGAGCTTTTGCAAAACAGCTCCAGGTAACATAAACTCAGCTCACAAAAATAGTCTCCTGTTAGTATGGCTTTAACTGTGCCAGGGCTTTTCTGACATGATTATAGAAACTAGGAGCCTGATTTTTTTTCTTACATTTTTAACCACCGTTACACTAGCAGAGTGTAGCATTACAGACCAATACGCGTCAGCAGTGGGTTAGGGCAAATCTCGCTGTGTAGTGTTCTACCACTGGTGAGCTCCATCTGTCTGCTTTGGGTTTTAGTCCTCTCAAGAGAGAAAGATGAATTTGTGCCCATAACTCATCAGCTCCAGAAAAAAAGCCATTGTCTTAGGTTAAAGCATAGATGAAGTTGGCTGTATGCTACAAGGAGAAAGTTTGCCCTGAAAGGACCATGGCACAAGCAAATCGAGGATGCTGACTTGCAGCAAGCGGATGACTGGGTGCCAGGAAGGCAAAAACTTATTTGAAAGATACATCTTAAATATGGGGATGTTGATATGATAGTTAGTGAACTACCCTATGTGAATTTTGGTCATTGTCATGACCACAAATGATAATTATTTGGAAGACTACAGATAACTCAGGGACTTTCCATCCCTTTTCAAGGAAGACCTCAGGCAGAGTATAAGGGATAGCATGGAAATTATGACATACAAGAGAACCTAAACAAAGGGTCTAAGTTACTTGCTCAAGTCTGTAAAATGAGTCAGTGGCAGAGCTAAATATTAGGATTTAGCAGAGCCTGGCTCCTGCCCTCATTTTCAGTTCGCTCAATAATCCTTCCTCAGGTTTTAATGGGAATCCAGAAACAAACTTATGGTTTGAGTATTACCATTTAAGTATAGATTTATCTTTTCTTCAGGGTGACCGTGGACCAGCTGGCACACCGGGAGTAGCAGGGACACCGGTACGTATATTCATTAAAGAAAACTCAGTTTGCTGGAAGCTGAAAAAACAGGTCAAGCAAGGTGCTGACCTGTAACCTCAATCACTGTTTGTGGGATGCCAGCGTTTGGCTAATGCTTTATAGGCAGGTATGACAATGATGTGTTTTTCCTAAAGAGATTAGAATTTTAATACCACCAAGGGTTCATATTATTATTAAAATGACAGGAGGGAACGGTGTGAATACATGATAAAGCTGGAGTTTAAAGCTACATATGCTTAGTTAAGAAAGCATATGAGATTTATCTCATTGCCTCAGTTTAATATAGATAAAGACATTTTCTGTGTTCCTGGGCATGCACAAATTTCTGAGCTTCTTTCTACTACAAAGGAAAATTATGAACGTTGTTATTGCAATCCCGAGGATCTGCATATCAAGTCAATCAAACATTTGCTTTAGGGGAATGCTTTGTCAGCTATTTACATGTGGTATTCAGAGAAGTTTCTGAAAGTCATCCAGAAACTGTTGTAGGTGAAAGTAAATGTAACTAATGATAAATTTAAATTACAATTATTCATTTGTGTTCCTAAAGGAAATGAAGGCAACTTGTCTTTAGATTGCATTCACAGTTTAATAAAAAAGGTTATCCATATTTCAGGAGGCAATATGGAGTTATTTATATGCAAATACATTTATTATTAAATTTGGGCAGCTACCAATCCATTCAGGAACTCGTTTTAAATTATAAATATGTGTTTCATGAAATAAAGAGAAGTCTGTGTCTATGCACTCCCATTTCCATTAGCCACTGATTTAGTCTATTTACTGTGAGTTCCAGGAGAGTACATCGGCTTAAATAGCTTAATTTAGTCAAGTTGTCCTAAAACAAGGTAAAATTGCACATTTAAGGGTAAAAGAGAAGTATTTCTCTGAGTTTTATAGCCCATGTAAGTTTTAAAGTTTGTTGCTCTGAAATATATTTCACACTGTGAATCAATAATGCAGGAGCCGATTTGATGATCACAGTTGTTCATTCCCTCTGTATTTCCCACTGGATATGTTCATAGAATCATAGAATGGTTTGGGTTGGAAGGGACCTTAAAGATCATGTAGTTCCAACCCCCTGCCATGGGCAGGGACACCTTCCACTAGACCAGGTTGCTCAAAGCCCCATCCAACCTGGCCTTGAACACTGCCAGGGATGGGGCAGCCACAACCTCTCTGGGAAACCTGTTCCAGTGCCTCACCACCCTCACAGTAAAGAACTTCTTCCTTACATCTCATCTAAACCTACTCTCTTTCCATTTAAAACGATTACCCCTCATCCTATCACTACACTCCCTGATAAAAAGTCCCTCCCCACCTTTCCTGTAGACCCCCTTTAGGTACTGGCAGGCTGCTACAAGGTCTCCCCGGAGCCTTCTCTTCTCCAGGCTGAACAACCCCAACTCTCTCAGCCTGTCTTCGTAGGAGAGGTGCTCCAGCCCCCTGATCATCTCCATGGCCATTTCTGGGAAATGTAGATTCAGGGTAATAGATCCTTCTCTGGGGCTGAACCAGACAGGCTGTTAAAAGCAAGGCATCATTTAAAAAAAATAAAGACACTTAAAATCACCAAATAAATGATGAGAAAGGATTGTGAATTCTGGCAAGCTGAACATAAAGCAACAATAAAAGTGACCAAAAAGGAGCATGAATAAAATTTGCAAAAGGCATTAAGTCGGTAATAAACTCACTTTAAAAAAAAAATCAGGACTAGGAAGTACCTGAAGGAAAAAACCTACTTGATTTCACATATTCAGTGGTAAACTTTGATCTGACCATAGCTTCTCAAGAAGGAAATCATGGTGTTGTAAAAGAAAATTTCATGAAAACATTATATCGGTATTCAGAAAGGGTAAAGAAGACCAAGTGATTGAGTTACGTTGTACACAAAAGCCAGATTAGCATGGCACAAATATTAAAGAAATCTGGTAGAATTTTTCTTTTTCCTCACTTAAAGCATTTAATGAACAGTAACATGAATATTTCACTCAAATATATATCCTCTCTTTTTTTTGACCTAATAGAAATTATGTTTTGCTTCCTAGTTATTTGAATTTGTATTTTTCTCTTTTTGCAGGGAAAGCCAGGATCTCCCGGGTCCCCAGGCATGCCAGGGGAACCTGTAAGTACAGATTAGAGTTCTGGACTCCTATGATAATACACAAATATTTCAAACACCGAATGCAAGATTTTACATGTAGGTTTATATGTGTGTTTGCTTCTTTCTTAGGGTGAAAGAGGACCTATAGGAGATATAGGCTTCCCTGGGCCAGAAGGGCCACAAGGAAAACCAGTAAGCAATTTTATACTGTTTATATATGTTCATTACAAAAGGATGCGTCTTAGTTTATCAAAAGTTACAAAAGAAATGAGATTACATCCTGCTTTGTGTTAGGCTAGGTAACATCTGAAGAATACTTAGAGCTACAGTGCTCAATATTAACCATCCAGTCAAGTATTGTGATGTTTTAATAGTTACTGAGATGTTGCCTTTAAAGGTCTTATGAGGGTCCTTTGGATCATGTTGACATGAAGGATCCTCTCACATTTTTTCAGAAGGAGAATATTAACCCAGGCACTCAACACAGTCTATAAAGGATGGGGTGACAAAGTACGTTCTCTATTTCAGTTTAGATAGAGAAGCGTGTGCTTCATGACTCTGAATAAACTTCGTAACTCTTCTGTATACAGGTGATGCAACACTGCAGCTGAAGCATTTACTGTTCACTTAGGATATGTCTAATCTGACCTCTTTATTTAATAAAAGTGTGACAGCAGTGTAGTCAGCACTGTCTGAGCTGGTTTAAAACAACCTAGTTTATATTCTAGAAGTGGTTCAGCTAGGATAGTGCAGAACTCATTATCTCTCCCAGAGCTTGGTGTTTTGGGGACAAGCATGAGAAGCAGACCATTTCAGTTTGTCAGCACGTCTCCAAATTACACTTCTGTCTTGACAGGAGAGACAATTTCTGTAACTTCAGCAGCAAATTGGCCCAAGGTGCCCAATCTGTGCAAAACTCCACGTTGCAGTATGGGAGGGAAGGAAATATTCCTGATGTCTTTGCTCATGCAAGTCCTTTTTTCTCACTCAGTGAAATAGCAGTGAGTTTGCTGCATATGCAGATCCATGTATAGCCTAGTAAATTAAACAGTGCCAGAGCGTTTATCTTGCAATTATCTGGCATTGTGCAATTGTTAACATATTCTCTGACATTATTTTGGCCCATGCCAACTAGGGCTCTCAGCTAATGCCACATTCCAGTCTGGGGGATAATGTGGGCCTGGGACTGTTTCCAGCAGGTGGTATGAATGAGACTACCCTCTTTTGGGAAGGAAATATGTTTAGCCCAGGAGGCTGAAGCTGTGCCGTGCCGCAAGTCCTAAGGACCAAAGAATGGATCTGGCCACTTACTATTAAGGCATAATCTCTGTAGCAGCAGAAGGGTAATAGGGCATCAGGGATAATATGTAGAATAAGAGAAATCTCTTCTATGGTTGTATAATGACTAGCTGGGACTGGAAAAGTACATGTACAGGTTCACATTTGCAGTATTTCTGTATAACTTGTCATTTAAAGTTGTGTGCTCATTAAAGTTGATGCACATCTTGATGCCAAAGATTTTTTTTGCTCTGCTCTCAGCTCAGATTTAATGTGCTTGCAGTTCGGTATCGCCCTAAGCTCTGTTATTTCACATGTCTCAAGACTATTTGTGAGTATTTCTATATTGTAACCACATAAACTGCTGCCTCTGCAGCTTCAGAATATGTACTGGTACCAGCACTAAACATTGAGCTTTACCCTTTATATTTTTAAAATGCATATACATAAGCATATTTATTAAAAAATTGTTTGTTTGTTTGTTTTTTATAGGGAATCAATGGAAAAGATGGATTGCCAGGTCCTCCGGTAGGAAAACATGCTTTTGCATACTACTGTATTTTATTCTTCACATATACCATAACTGTTAATTCTAGGTAGTTGCTTTCAGTTCTGCTAACAGATGAATATACAAAAAAGCCTTTAAGTGACATGTTTATCTTTTTTTGTCAACAATTTTTCAGGGTGCTGTGGGGAGACCAGGAGACAGAGGACCTAAAGGAGAGCGTGTAAGTCCCTCGTTTTAAAAACTTTTCTTTTTACTGAGCATCTAAGCACGTCATCAGCGCATATTTTACAGGCAAAACCAAGAAATTAATTCTCTGTGAACTTCTAGCAGTTTCTTAGACAGCCAAGAGGTTTAGTCCTGGACACCACTTTAAGGAATTAGAATTGAATTGGCTTCTGCAGTTAGAGGACAAACACATTTTATAGACTTTCTAACCCAGTTGGCCTGGACAGTGTAAATTGATCAGTAGGTGGAAAATTGGAGAGTAGCTAATTCTGTTGTGAAGCTGTCAGACTTTGCAAGAGCTGTAAAGCTTGTCCCATCGTCACCCCATGGATCCTCGTATCTCACAAACACAAATGATGTTTTATATAAAACAAGCTTGTTGCACTTCGGCAGCAGGAATGCCAATGCAATACCTTACTGCTTCCCAAAATATTTAGACAGTTCTGCTCATGGTAACAAGATCATGGTGCACAGGAATCATTACGGGAGGTGAGAGGTGATCTTTATTTTGCTACAGCAAAGAAAGCGCATGCTCTTCTCCTGTTACAACGTTGCTAAAGCCCTGATGTCCTAATCCAATTGATACCACATTTATCCGATGAATCAGAAGGGCACCTCCCTGGGTAATCTGGAAAAGGAAATGCTGCTTTATGACACTGAGGGAGACACGAGGTTTTAACTATTAGTACAATAATTGTCCCTTACAAAAATTAACCGTTCATAATGTTCTGTTTCGGCCTTTAAGGACACAAATAAAATGTAAGAACCTTCTTATTGTACCACCTCCTGTGTACTGCATTACACCAGTCAGCCTTGACATGCAGCTATAGATGTAAATATAGATATATGCTTGCTCTCAGAGAGGTCACAGATGCCTGAATCTGCTCTCACTTCTGGGAACACTGGCAAACGTGTCATGATCTAGCTCCCTCTGTACAGAGTAAAATAAACAAGTATATATATATATATATACACACACATATATAGTGTGTGTGCATGTTTATCAATATATAAATACACATATAGTGTAAGTAAAAGAAATATATATATACATCTTTCAAAATAAATCCATCTCCAGAAGTATTTTTGTCTCAAGTGATAATCAAAATCTCTCGCAACCTTTTATAACAGGAAAGTTATAAATATGCCCAGTGCAGTATCTGAATGCAGTTTTCAGAATGCTGTCAGTTGTTCCTTACAATTCTGCAGAAAAAGAAAAGGGTTGTTGAAAACAAGGGGAAATCTGCCTAAGAAAAAATGGTGACATACACAGCAGAAGTCTGCATCTCGGAGATCAGTAGACCTGCATCTGTGAGAGAGATTGCAGTGGTTACAGAAAATAACACAAAGTCAAGGTTTTCTTGCAGCCATTATTATTACCACTGTACACTGTACGCCTTCAGTTTGAGACCAGCTGTTGCAATTACAGAAAACAGAAGCATCAAAATTGGAAGGACAGAATAAAACTCTTAAGGTTGTCATGTCTAATATATTCTTGTAGAATCCATTTTAAGAAGAAAGAAGTCACCTGGGCTGAAATAATCTTACACATCCTTTGAGTGACTAAACACTGCTGTTATTACTACTTTATAAACTGAGTGACAAACCAGTTGAAAACATGTGGTTTATACCAATCAGAAATAAACCTTTCAAGTCATTTCAACAACAGATTGAAGTGCTAGTGGCTGGCTCGTTTATTGTATTATCTGCATACCTTGATGACAGACCGAGAGCCCGCTGGACTAGAGCATGTAGAAACCCGGGCAAAACAATAGTTCCTTCTGCACAGAATTTGGTACAGGATTAAATGCAAGAGATGGGAGAACGCTAGAAAGGAGGACTGAATAAATCACCACCGTTGGCAGAGAGCACAAAACGCAAATGTCCTACCTTGGTTTTCGTACAGTTCATAGCAAAGGAGAGTTTAAAGAGGAATCTGGAGGGAGATATGAGCTAGTTTTATGAATTTTTACAAGGAGCTTCTTCCAAACACAAAGAAAACACTGGAGGCAGTTAAAAAAACGCTTGTTTGAAAAGTGGCTGTAGTATTTGATCTGCCTCCTACACATTGGCAGCCTGTAAAATGGGAATGGTTTAGAAGAAAAGCAATTCCAGGAAAAGCAAGGCCAGGAAAGAGCCTCTTCCCTGCAGTCTACGAAAGTTCCGCTTCTCAGTCAGAATCCTTCCTCTGCCCTGAATTTCTCAAGGTGTTGCAATACACGTCCTGATACAATAGCTGTATGCAGGACAGAACGCTTTTTCCTATAAAGCTTAAAATTTATAGAAAACTGAAAAAGTACGCCTCTTCCCTCAGGACAGTACACTTCCAGTTCCCCCAATGCACATAGACTCCCTCTCCTTCTCCCATTGACTGTTGAAAATTTGAGAGTCTTTGACAAGGATTACAGGTGTCCTTTGGGTATCACATCATATCTTGTATTTTCTACTGATAAACTAAATTAGCTGTGTGTTTGTTGGAAATCATTCCTATGCTGCATATTTAGAGTTTTGCCTGAAATACTAACGCCCAGAAACTAAAACTGGAAATCAGGCATCTGCAGTATCAGCAGGAGAGGTCTTTTAAGAGAAACACAATAAACATAATCACACTGAGATTGTTTCCATGTCACGCTGGATTCCCTGACTATGTGATCATGTTAGCAGTTTGACAGGTTGTATCGGGTTTATGTGGCAAGGTTTTTTGGGGGGGGGGGGGGG
>VYZV01009272.1:43494-63521 GCA_013401275.1 Pandion haliaetus
GGGGGGGCGGGGTGTGTGCACCGGTGGCTTCTGTGAGAAGACACCAGGAGCTGCCCCCATGCCAGACAGAGCCAATGCCAGCCGGCTCCAAGATGAACCTGCTGCTGGCCCACAAGGGATGGAAAGGATAAAAAGTGCTGTGTAACATCTGGGAGAGAGGAGCGAGAACACGGGAGAGCAACAGCCCTGCAGACCCCCAGGTCAGTGCAGAAGGAAGGGGAGGAGGTGCTCCAGGTGCCAGAGCAGAGATTCCCCTGCAGCCCCTGGGGAAGACCATGGTGAGGCAGGCTGTCCCCCTGCAGCCCAGGGAGGTCCACGGTGGAGCAGGGGGATGCCCGAAGGAGGCTGTGGCCCCATGGGAAGCCCACGCTGGAGCAGGGACCTGGCAGGACCTGTGGCCCCGTGGAGAGAGGAGCCCACGCTGGAGCAGGTTTTCTGGCAGGACTCGTGACCCCGCGGGGGACCCACGCTGGAGCAGTCTGTGCCTGAAGGACTGCAGCCCCTGGGAAGGGACCCATTCTGGAGCAGTTCGTGAAGGACTGTATCCCATGGGAAGGACTCCACGCTGGAGCAGGAGAAGAATGTGAGAAGGAAGGAGCAGCAGAGATGAAGTGTTAAGGACTGACTGCAAGCCCCGTCCCCATCCTTCTGCACCGCTCAGGGGGAGGAGGTAGAAGAGTGAGGAGTGAAGTTGAGCCTGGGAAGAAAGGGGGTGGGTTGAGGGGAAAGTCTCACTATCTTGCTCTGTTATTAATTCGCAATAAATTAAATTAATTTTTCCAGAGCTCAGTCTGTTTTCCCCTGACGGTAATGGGTGACTGATCCTCCCTGTCCTTATCTTGACTCACAAACTTTTCATCTCATTTTCTCACCCTGTCTTGTTGAAGAGGGAGGAGTGAGAGACTGGCTATGTGGGTACCTGACAGGCAGCCAAGGTCAACCCACCACAGAGGTTAAAATTATAGGTGTGAGCTGATGAGGTCTCAGATTTTGACACCTTTTTTTGTTTTTTGTTTGTGGTAGGCTTTCAGAGTTCAGAGCCTCTGTGCTCTTACTAAGGGCAATTTAAACTCCAGTTGGGAATGCATTATGGTTTCAGTTAATGTAATAAAACATTACAAGTTACAGTGGTCTTTGTAATGAAGCTTAGTTATAGTCAGTAATAAGCTCTAACTCACTGGAAATCATACAGATTGGAGGACAGGTAAGTGATAAAAATGGTATACAACCTCCTACTTGCATCCTTACCTTACTTTCTTTCTTTTTCAATCTTTACATGTCATGTAAATATGACTTAAGAATGTAACTACACTTTTATTGGTTTATCAGTCAATGATGTTTCAGATCTGAATACAATTTACCAGCATTTGCTGTAGATTAAGAATGCAATTAATTCCATTCATTCACCCTTCATAAATGTAGATTCTGAATTTATCTAGTAACACTGTAGACAGTTCTTGGTGCTGTTTGCTGCTTATGGTGGAGCCTAAAACTAGCTTAAGTGATGCAGCAAGGGTAGTCAGTGACCCTTAAGAACTGCCAGCTGTTCATTTACAATCTGAATGTGTGACTTGTGCCTCTCTGCTCCACAGCTGTAGTTCAGTGAACTAATAGCTAATACATTAAGTCACTCTAAAAGATTTAATTCCTCACAAATAAAACAAATTTAAATGCCATTTCAGCCATGATGGAAGCTGTTGCCGGCCAGAACATTGAACTTCAATTTATTATGTTTGCAAGGAGTTCACTCATTATAAATGGATTTGTATATTTGTTGTTTCTTTGATTAACTGAAATTTTGTGTGCATGCAGAAATAAAATATTAGGCTTCTAGGGAAAGTTACAGAAAAAAAGCCTGATGCCTTGTGCCTTGGGGGAGTTTGAGCACCTAAATTCTACCTATGCCGTATTTGACTTATCTAGATCCTTGGATAAGGGCTATAAACTTTCTGCACCTAGATTCTGTCCTTGAAAAGTGGGTTAGAGAGTCAAGCTATTATTTTTTTGTCATTAACTTCAACGTTAAAAGTGTAAGAGAACAAAGCGTTACTTCCTGTGTTTTCAGAGACGAGGGTTAGCCTGTAAATTCAGCTTCCCTGCATGACTTCCAAAAATGTATTTCTGAACAGGGAAGGATTTTCTCTTTAGCGTGCCTGGGTGACTCTTCCTAGTTTGTGCCACTGTGTGCAATGGTTTTCTTTCTGCTTTTATATTACACAGGGAGACCAGGGTATTCCGGGGGACAAAGGTCCCCAAGGCGAACGAGGGAAACCTGGCGCATCAGGAGAAAAGGGGGATGTGGGTCCTATTGGGCCACCAGGAGACAGAGGCTATCCAGGATCACCAGGTCATCAGGGTCCCCCAGGCTCACCAGGACCCCCAGGGTTTCCGGTAAGTAAATACAAGTTTGCCTTGGTTGCTTGTGAATTCAGGCGACGTGAAGATGGCATGTGCTGAGCAGTGGAAATTCAACGGAGGAATGCCGTAGTAGCAAAAAAACCAAGACAGCTCTGAGAGAATTTCAGTGTTCAGTTAAGAGGTGGAAAAAAATACACCCAGGTGATCAAGCAGTTATTTTTTAATTTTTTTTTAAACACGTGCTATGGATAAACTTTAATTATTTATTTCATTAGCTCCTGACAAGTCAATATGGCTACTCAGTACTGTTAATTTTCAAGTTTTTCATAAGCTTAAGGGCTGAAGTATAAGTCTTTGCAACTGAGAGAGAAAAGGAGGCAGACAAAAATGACTCCCAATAAAAGGGAAATCAGCATCTAAAAAGACAACGAAATGCTGCCTGTCAGCTGTAGATATCTTGGTTTGTCTCCCAGTGTGCACAGGCACACGTCCATGTTGTGGGGTCTTTATACCCTCAATCAGATAAAGTTCTAACAAACTTTTCCAGTGAAGTAATTGGTCCTGCAATGCTGTTCTAGTTAGTCGGCTGTGCATCAAAGCAGTTAGTCCCTAGAGGGGGTGAGAAGTTGGCAAATGCTATGCAAAAGGCAAGTAAAGCATAGTGGTGTCACTGGACATCCTTAACTGTCTTGTGCAAATTAATTTCCATACACATAATATGCTGATCATCCTGACAGTTGGGAGGGCCTCTTCCACTTCAGGGTATTAGTGGTCTTTGTAATATTGTAATGTCTTTGCATAAAATGGCCTTTGCAGTTAAGTAGATAACACAAATATATTAAAATACTTTATTTTTGGTGAAAGCTTTACACTTTTAATGCTAATTTCAGCATTATTTTATTTTTGTAGCATCATAAAGTGCCCTCGGTATGTTTCTTCTGATACATATCATCTTTTTTGTTTCTCATCAGGCTGATACAGTTTCACTTGAAGAAATAAAAAATTATATCAAACAAGAGGTTCTTAAGGTTTTTGAAGGTAAGAAAATGAAGTATTATACAACTCAGTGTAAATCTTAAATTCTGTTCTAAATGTTTTATATCCCTACAGCCTTTATATACATTTCTTTACGTGGCATCTTACAATGGACTTAGCAGCTGCCTTATTGCTGCAGCTGTACTTAACTGCTGTTTAAGTCTACTTAATTTATAATTGTTTGAACATAATTATATTATAGCATCTGTTAACGAGAGCATTTCCTTATGTAAAAGATGAGCATTAAAAGGCAGTTTGTTCCGAATCGTAATAGCAAACATATGCATGTATCACTGTAGATACATATAAGTGTCATATAGTATTGCAGATACGTATGTATCTACAACGTATCATTAAGACATTGAAGATTTATTAAAGCGGAGACAATAGAAATACCTAATTATTTTGGCCACTCAGTGGCTGACTACCTAAATGAGAGAAAGGCTTGACAGCTTTCAGCCATGCAGGTCTAAACTGCTGTGCCTTTGCGGCAAACATCCCTGCTAAGCTCCAAAGCTCCCTTGCAGACCACCATCTTCTGGCACAGTTCTAGGCAAGTACCAGATTCAGCCAAAGCCTTTGTACTATTTAAGCTTTCTTAGGTGTGTCCTTACTCTGAAAAGGAAATATTTTTCTTCCCCAGCGTTTTCTTAGTCAGGGTTGAAAAGCTGTGACTCAGGTAGGTGTTTGAAACAAGCTTCTGCTCGAACACTTCTTAACAGTAGCTTCTTTTCCATTGCAAAATGCATTTCTTATGTCTGCAATGTGCTTAGCTATTTTGTCATTAATATTTGTGGATACAAAGCCTTTTCTCTTTTAGGAATAAAAGACGTCATATAGAGCTTGAGACTTTTTAAACTCTTCAGGCAGTTTTTCGCTTTATAACAAGGCTGTCATTTTGTATATTTTCACCCTTCCCCAGACTGCTACCCCTTAGGAGGTCAACCTACTATGTATTTCAAGAGTAGTTTGTTTGCTGAAATTATCTCCTTTCCCCATTCAAATGGAATGGTAACAAGTATTTAGTCTATTCATAAAAAGAAAGTATTAAAAGGTGTCCTGCCTACAGGGAATATTGGGTTTTGTCTTTATAGCTATTCCATTTTCTACACCTCACTAGCGTTCCCACAGGTCTTCTATTTTTGGCTTGTTTTCACTTTGCCTATTTTCTATCACCTTGCTTACTTTTTGTTTGATGCCCACTCTTCTCTTTAATCTTTTTCTTAAATCTTAAAACTCCGCCACAGTAAATACCTGCTAAATTATGGATCCTTAGTTAAGTTTTTTAACCCAGTGTAAATGAGACAGATTCAAGGTTAGTACCTCTTTTGTCTACCTCTGAGGAACACTGAAATGTTCCCAAGTGCACTTTATTCCACCAGTTCATGCTGAAATCTCTGCAATTAATAAAGTTTGCTGAGCGCTTACAGTTTTTTTCACAACTGTTTTTAGGGTTTCAGCACATTCCAAGAACTGTTCGTGGTAGTTAAGCTCTACTTTGCAGCTTAGTATGAGTTACAAACGTGTAAGGTAGCCTTTCATAGGGGTGTTAAGTTCTAATTATTCTGTGTTCATGTATTTTAAGTACTTCCATGAACTAGAGTCAGAAGTCATTTGAAATACTGGAATACATTAGTAAAAGAGGGTAGTAATAGAAATTTTAGTACAAATTCACTCAGATTATTTCAAAGAAGGGCTCAGTACTTCTAGGAGCATTTAATACCTTGACATTTAGAAGGATTAAACACCTTACTTCCAGAAACCTACTGTAGCTGGGGCTTAGGGATTTATTTATTTTCCCACACTCTGCTAGCAGATTTCTTACCCACTTTTTCTCATGTCCTTTGTTAATGAAGAAAGGATGGCTCAGTTTGTGTCCCAGCTGAAGCTGCCTGCTGCAATGCTTGCCTCCCAAGCTCATGGAAAACCAGGGCCCCCAGGAAAAGATGGGTTACCAGGGCCCCCAGGAAAGGATGGTTTGCCAGGGCCACCAGGAGAACGTGGAATTCAAGGTAATTCCAAAAAATGTTCCCGTGAATTGTATCTTGAAGTCTTTATACACCTGCTAATGATTGTTAAATAAGCCAGGATTACCTATCTAGCTTCCTAATAATTAACTTTTAAAACTGTACTTATGTTTTTCCAGACTAGATCTAAATATTAACCCATAGTAAATGTGTGGATTTTACTGATTAAAAACTCCTAATCAGTGCATTTTATTCTAATAAGTGATCAAGTTAATTACTGACAGATATCTAAAGCTGACAGATATCTAGACTACTGTAGCAGCTATTTTTTTTCTCCAAAATACTTTAACATGGAAGAAAAAACTATGCCAGCACTCTAATGTAACTACTTAGATCCTGTTCCATATTGAGAGACCATCTTATTTAAGAACCGAAATTAGATCTCCAAGTCTGAGTGCTTCCAGCTCTGATCCTGAGACAGCACAGGGAAGGAAAAACTGAAGGCAAATATTATTCTTTAAGAAGCAGTGAAAACTGAAATACTACCACGTGAATTCTTCTTACAGTGAAGTAATCTATTTTCACAAATCAGTTTCAGAGTAAACAGCTTTTCAGTATACCACAAACGGTGATTTGTACATTGCAATGTGTTTGGACAGTATAGGGCTCTCGTTTCACTGAACTGTCTTTCACTGCAAAATTAGCTTCAGGGGACCCAGGCTCATTTTAGCTGCGTTTTACTGTAGAGTCAGCCTCTCCGAGATTAAAAGGAAGAGGAGAACAGAATACAAGGAAAAAAGAATTTATCGATGAATAATATTTTGTGGGTGGGTAATATGTAATTTGCAGTTTATCTGTAGGTAGTTCTTTATTATCTTTTGTTAGTTTGGTCTGCTCTGGAGTCAGAGCAAGTCAGACTGGAATGAAGAACATGAGAGCAAAGCTGAAGATGTGTGGATCCTAAAGCTATCAGAAGAATAAAGACTTACTAACATTGATAAGCGCAAACCCCTGACAGAAGCTTGAAAAATGTGATGAGCTCAGAATGAGAAGAACAAGAATAAAGGATCAAGGAAAACAATGAAAGGCTTAGAATCTTACAACACTGACTTCATCATTACCTAAATATTCAGATCACTGTAAACAACTTCAATGTCAGTGCCAGACTGTTCAATGATGATGTGTGTGGTGGATAGTCTCAGACGCTTCTGGGAAGTGGAATGTTGTCCTAGGCTTCGTTTCCAGCTAGTGAGCATCAAGAGTAAAGATGATAGCTATGCTTGAAAAAAAAAAAAAAAATAAAGCTGCTTTTTCATGCCTTATGCTTAAGTAAAAGTAGTGCCCCATGTATGCAGGATTTCCATTTATTTTACTGATATGCTCAACACTCCTTTTTGATTAGTAAACGGTAAGCTAAGTGAGAAATATTTACTTTTCTGATACATCAAAAGATATATGAAATTATACTTCCAGGGAAAGAAAACCAAAATTTTGTCTTGCCTCCTTTTTACACTCTGAGTAAGAGATAGTCCTGTGGGAGACGCACACTTACAAATACCCTTCATGCCTTTCCCAGTTGTGCCTGCGCGTGTTATTGTTTTGTGCCAACAGTAAAAAGAAATTAAAATCTCTGAGCGGATTGAAAAGTATCCTTCCATATTCCAGCTTATTTTCAGCCATAAAAGACATAGCAGACAAGACTTCTTGGAGAAGCACGTTACGTGCACGTGTGGCTGAGACCATCAAGGTAGCATGCTGTGTGCACATACGCCCAAGTCATAATACGTGTTTGGTATTGACTGACAGATATCCCTTATCATATTTCTCACTCGCGTGTAGCGCAGATTGCCATCTCCAGGGTTTTGCTGTGTGCAGTAATACACATCTGGGCTGGCAGAGTGAAACGTTCACTTGTCCCATACAGCCAGCAAAAAGAAGTAGGTATTTTTGGAGAGCGATTAACAGGACCTCTGCAAACGCCTCCAGAGCCTGTTAGTGATGACGCACCCCGAGCAGAGCCGGCCAGCGGGAAGGGCAGGCGTCACTCTGGGCCCGGGGACGCGCTTAACTTAACTTGCGGCTTCGCAACTCCGGACGCCTTCAGTGTGGTACCAGTTCCCCCGGGAACTGGTCTGGTATGGCTTGGCCAGCACAGCAAATGGATAGGTAGGGGTTAGTCCCAGAAGCCGAAAACATAGATACTAACTTTCAGAAGTGTAGGCATGGTCTTCAGAAAGTGTATTTAAGGAATTGCTAGACTCTTGGGCATAGAGTCATTCATTTCTAATGAAGTCCAGAATTGTTACCTGCTGGCCTTCATCAAGGTTGTTCAAAGTGTACCTCAGGTACTTCCCAGTGGTTCGGGTACAAATAATTTTGATTTTATAGGACGGTCTCAATAAAAATATAGCATGCAAACAAAAAACAACAAAGAATTGCAGCTTAAATTATGAAATATGCAATTGGTACTTAGACAGACTTTATATAATAGTGATTGGAAGATTCTTTTATATATATACATTTCTTCATGTAAAAAAATAGCCTATGGCAGAAGCATCAGCAAGCTGATACTGTGAGGCAGTGTTACCAGTGAAATGTACAGCGTCAGCTTAAGGCGGAGTAGAGGAACTTGTTTACTTTGTATGTGTTGGAAAGGATGCTAATGTCTTGTAGAGAAAGAAGAAGTTTATTTCAAGACTTTAAAGACGGGCTACAGCAATGTTATCCATTTGCAAACAGTCCATTGTCGTGTGTTAGAGGAGCTAGATCAATTAACTCCACTGACCTAATTGCATTTTTAAAACTATAATAATAAGTGAATTTTGGTCTGTTAGACCAAAGGCACCTTGGGATAATTTTGCAATCCAGAGATCCTTTATATTTATATGACTATTGTTTTTTTCTCAATAGAGAAGAACAGATTTCATCTTAGTTAAACTTCACTGTTTCTATCAAAATAAGGAAACGGGTTTTTTAGAGGTCCTCGTAACTCATGGTAGCCTCGAGGAATCAAACATCACAGCTCAGGAGAGAAAAACACCATGTGACGAGTAGTGAAAGTTCCTTATCTTTATTGCTAATCTCTGTTGTAAAATTTGTGTCTCTTACTATAATTATTAATTTGTGTGATGGGAGCATGTAGAAACCTTGGCTGACATCAGGAACCCGTTGTAGTGGATGTTGTCCAGAGGCAGTCACTCTTCTGAATAGCTGCACTGGTTTCAAGTGTTACGTCCTGTAAAAAGTTCTTTGCTGTGGAGGGTGAAGTTAACCTGTTTTACTTTGGTTTGAAACACAGCTACTACCTCTCAGCTGGGAGGGCTGTAACACACAGAAGGAATTCAGAGTATGCACTGGAGGCTGGATGAGAGGGCTCGCTCTTAGCACCCTTCCTGTTGCTTTGCAGTCGTTTGTTTTTAGGAACGCAGAGTATTTGCACAGTAAAACACAGTGGAGACTTCGGTGTCATTGTTCCCTGTCATGGTGATGTGTTTGCCTCGTGTTTTGTATTAAAAGAACCTCAGATTTCTCTAGATGCTTGACGTGCTAGTTTCAGGTGCTGCATTATCCATGCGGATGGAGAGGGTCTCCGTGATATAGGTGGAATACCTTTTGGAGACATGAACTTGTGTCATTTCCAAGTAGAGTTGAGGGTGTTCCAGTAGCGATGCTTCTGGCCGTGATGTTTGCGGAGAGCACCAAACCGAGAGCTGTATTTTAGCTATCGTCACTCCACCTATGAGCAGAAGAAAGCTTATCCGTTTGAACAAGTACTTGCTGCATACAAGTGTGTACCGTACTGGCCACGTTGGGTACGTGTTTCCACACCACGACTTTTGGGTTGCAGAAATCACAACAAAACTTCTGGAACCCGAGTGAAAGGCTTTGCTAAAGCAGATGCCTTTTGAATTAAGCAGGTACCTCTTACTGGAATTGTAATTCTACCAGTAAAAATAGACAACATCTTAAATGTGCCTTTACGTTAAAACCAATAAATCAAAGTCCAGTTTATGTGTATGTCAATATTTTCCTTTGACTGTCTATAAGTTTGTCACTTTAAGCTCAGAGAGAAGGTGGTATTATCCTCTAGAAGCGTAATCATGGCCCTACTTCTGAGCAAAGTATACCTCATTGAAAATCAGATATTTTCCTGCCAGAATTACACATTACATTGTTTGGATTGTTTACATATAGGCCTGCTTAGTAATATGCTTACACCCTGTTAAATAAAGCCTTATTTTTAGAAAAGGTGTGTGGGAATTTTTGTATTAAGCTTCAGCATCAACAGAACTTACCTGCCACTGTGTACAACCTACACTTTTGCATGTGTATTCAGATACAGCCAGTAATGGTTTACACACTACCCTGGATCATATATTTGCATGGGCAGGCTGCACTTTGTCCTATTGTGGGTTTTTTTTTCCTTATCATCTTGAATTCCAGTGAAGTTTACAGAATCTTTCAGTCTATCTCAGGCACTTTTCAATTATAATGTCTCAGATGCCTGCAGTAAAGGTTATCATGAAGATTGTAAATGTGATATATTGTAAAGGTGATTTCTTGCTTTTCCCCATAACTTAAAGAAATGCAAACCAAATGATTAGTGGCAGCACTACTTTGTAAAATTACAGTTAACTGGGTTTGTAGTGAGAAATGTACTGTAACTATCTATTGTAAATTAAGAACCATAGAGGTATGTATAAGAAATAGGAAATGTATTAGATCCTGTGCTTGTATGAGTTTCTCAAACAGTAGCAACTACTATGTGTTACAGAAGATTTTCAGAGCAAACCAACTTGATGTAGTTTCATATACTACTATGGTCATTAAAGAGCAAAATCAAGATTCGCAATTGAATACAAACACCTGCCTATTCCCTTTTCTGAGTCTTTATAGCTTGTGCACGTATGCGCCTTGTACAGTTCTGCTTAACACAGCTCAGTGACCAGAGTGCATGATCGATATTAAGTTTGCTTCTCTGTGAGCTTTTAAACAGTTGATTTCATTTTGTTACCTTCTGCATGTCACTCTGCATGCATTTTCTAGTGTTTCTGCCTCACTGTGATTTCCTTGTTGGGGTGCTGAGAGAAGAGTGAGATAATTGATGCTCTGTTTTGAAACCTAGAGTGATTACAAGAGATAACAGACTTTCTACCGAAGTGTATAATGAGCTTGTGTTTAACGGAAAGCTTGAATACTCTGTGTACCATTCCTACTGCATTGTGTCTGTCGTAACAACCCTGAATTGGTACCCACAGCACTTACAATAGTTTCCTTCTGGATTGTAAAGTACCAGTGTTGTCGTAGGCTGCAGCACATTGACAAGACAAACCTTTGCCATCCATCTGCCAGTGCCCATTAATCTTCATGAGACATCAGGTGGATTGATACCGCTATGCTGACTGGTCAGCCGTGACTTTTCTCTTTTCATTCAAACTAAGTTACAGCTCTTCACAAGAGGAAGTTTATTGCATGGCGTACGTGATGCTGAAATATACTGGTCCCTGAAGCAGAACTAATTTAATCCTAAACGTGACCAGAAGTTGGCAAATTAATCTTCAGCGTATGTCACCTTATGTGCCAGTGTCTGAGGAGTTGGGGAGGGAAGAGGGTTTCCTTATAATCCCTTTTAAAGTAAGGGGTTGTGGCACGTGTCACACTTGTTCCTTTAAAAATGCCTTCATCCCCTGTCCTACAGAAATTGCATGGTCTAAACAGAAAAGGTACATTTGTAGATGGATTCTTAACGTGAAATACTAAGCAAAATGTTATACTGATAGCCACGAGTTCTCTGCTGTAAAGCAGCCAGAGCATTTCCAACTAATAAAACTTTTTACAAACAGTTTAAGGAAAAAGAAACAAGGGTTGCAGCACCTGAGAAGACGGAGGCTATTTAGATAAATACAAAGCTATGGCCTGTGAAGAAAACAGACACAAATATTCCAAGTATAATTAGTAATCACACCTTGTTAATATTGTACAGTCACTTGGCTCAAAGTAGGCCTTGCATGCTCGAACCCGAAATCTGCACAAGCTCTAAAGACGCCTCATTCCACGTGAGGGCAGCTGTGTAACGCTGTAGTGGGCGTGGGTCTTCCCTCACGTACAGGGGAATATTGAAGCATACAACTACCAGTTTACAGTCTAAAAAGTGCAGACCTAAAGTTTTATGTAGAGCAGAGAGGGCAAAGTCTTGCTCAGTTTGTGGGCTATGGGAGAAGGGCTGCTCGGACCCTTTGGGTCGGTGCTTTACGTCCCTTCATCGAACGGGTACCACTGGAGCAGAATGCACATTTGGCCCTTTATTAGAGGAACTTCAGGAAGGTAACTTAAAATGTCGGGGAAAGGTCCGGCTAGCGAACACAGCGAGAGTCCTCTGGCAGAGGATGCAACGGTTCCTGCTAGAAATGCTCATATTTTTCAGAAGGGACTTAAAAACATAAGAGCTGTCTCAGAAAAAAACCACCATTCTCAGAAAAAGAAGTGAGCGTGTGTTTTCCCAATTACATTTCTGTTGGTAATTTCCTGTCGACAAGAGACATGCAAGATCACTGGTTATAATAAGAGGACGCTCTTATTTTCATATCTTTATTCTGTGTAGGTTATAGAGGACAGAAAGGGGAAAGAGGCGAGCCTGGAATT
Source organism: Pandion haliaetus (assembly GCA_013401275.1). NCBI lineage: Eukaryota > Metazoa > Chordata > Aves > Accipitriformes > Pandionidae > Pandion > Pandion haliaetus. Next base: position 55,497 of record VYZV01009272.1, read on the forward strand.
GGACTGCCTGGTAACCCTGGACCACCCGGCCCCGAAGGTACAAGTCTCCAGATTTATTTCTGTTATTGTTGTTCATGAACTAATGGGCCTTCCTCCTGGTTCTCACATCGGTTTTACACCCGTGCCTTTCCTCCCAACCTTGGTCGTAGCGTGAGGTCAGACCCGCCTGCCTTCTCGCGGAGGAGCTGGCACGCAGCTGACTGCCAGAGATGAAACGCGGGCACTGCACGCGCTCTGGCGAGGACTCTGCTAATTCTAACTTTGTTTTACCAGCTACCGGCCTGCCAGGCCCACCGGGAACACCAGGCTCACCCGGACCGCAGGGGCCACCTGGACCCAACGGGAGATGCAATCCGGCAGATTGCTATTACCACGTATCGCAGACTCGGTCACGCAGCAGCGGGAAATAAAAACCCTCTCCCCTAAACACTTGGGTTCACCATCACATTTCACTCCTCTCAATAAGTTAATTTAACCTTTGAAATATTTGGTGCATTTTTATTTTTTTTTTCCCCTCGACACTGCATGGTATATAGATAATTTAGGAGGCACGGAATTGAGCCTTTTTCGATGTTATTTGCAGTGTCATAATTATGAAATGATGACATATATTTTCCAGAGTGCATTCCATGTGTTATGTTTCTTATATTTATTTTGCTTAGAGGAGAAAATAGGCCCAAATAATTTTCACAAGCTTCTTTCTTCAAACAAAAAATATTTTGTTATAACTGAAGGCAGTATGTATTCCTCAGTATGTAAGCTGGCTTTATTTTTCTTGCTGGTGGTGAAGTTTAAATCGAGAAAATGCATTTCTGAAGTTTTAAAGCGTACCAGTTCATGGCAAACGCAGGACCTGAGCTGGAGTGCTGGGAACTCGGTTTAGACTAAATGTTCGCGTCCCTCGAGGAGGCTCCGGCACACCTTCTGAACCAGGTCTGCGTCGTGCACCACGAACGCTACCCACCGTTTCAGTCACTTCCCAGATGTCAAAGAAGGAAACGAAGACGTGTTTAGGATCTCTCTAATCCCGTCCAACGTTTAGCTTCAGCCTGACTGGAAATCACCAGATGTAGCCCCGAGAAGCTTCTCTCCCAACTGGATGCTGTCCCAGCTGAGGGCTTGTACATTCTTTTAGTCATGGTTACATACGCTCCAGATTTTAAACCGCTAAGGGCTGGCGTTGATGTTCCCAACTGAGAACTGACATGTCTCCTAACCGTTACGTGGACTTAGTAAGTGTAGTATCATTGCCTGTAATCAAGCTACTCGGCCGTTATTTCTGCTTACAGCAAAGGCGATCCCTTGCTTTAGAGCAGAGCATGGTGGGTACAGAGTGAGACAGTCAAAGAAGGAACTTCACAAGCCTCTCATCTTACTGATGGCACAGTTTTCCTCTCCCTCCTGCAATAATCATGTGCCAAAATAAGCCTGAGAAGAACATGAAGACAGCAGAACGCAAAACTCGCAGGTCCTAATAACTGGTGTAATAACTCCTTGGAAAAGTGTACTACAGAGAGTATGACTGCATACAGTTTACAGGTATTCAGTAAATCCTACAGGACCAGATGTTGTCAGTGAAGAACAAACCAGAACAAAGTGTAAATCCTATAGAGTTCCAATGGCTGAGCAAAAGAAAAAAATGGAGAAAATCAATCACCCAGAGGCTGATTCAGAAAAGGAGGGAGGAGGGTTGGCCAAAGTTTCACTCCTGATTATTAGGAAACAGATGATCCTACGTTAGTCCTCCGGAATTTGCTACAGTGCAATAGAAAGTGCAGGTGCTATTGAGGGAACATGGACGGCTATAACCCGCAACCTCAGCATAAATCCGTAGTACAAAAGCAGGACTGAGGGCTCTTGCCCCGCCATTAGGAAGCCAGCCATTCTCTCCCACTTCAGGCAGGGAAGTGGTTTTGGTGACTTTGTGCTTGAGCAGTACTGAGCTGTCAGGGAAGCGTTCCCAAACTGGAAGTGCTGGGTTCCAGAGGAGCTGTTCTGAGGCACGAATCTGGCTGACTTCTGGGTTTTGCTTAAAAACAGTAAGGAATGACTGGTGGGAGTCTTTAAAAGAAAAAAAAAAAAACAAAAAAAACCCCAAACAAACAAACCAAAAAAACCCCACACTGGCTCTTGTTCTGAATAGCGTTCCTAGCGCTTGCACCCAGACCGGAGGAGCAAGATGAGTGCTAGAGGTAGTAGAGTTAACCCAGGTAGCTGAGGAGCACAGGCGAGCCTTCAGGCCTGCTTTCTGAGGGAAAGCATACCCACTGGGCTCGTTAACCGGTTAGATGTTTGGAGGGAAGGAGGTGCTTGGCACAAGAAAGACCTTTAAGTAAACCGAGACATGTAAATGGGACAGGAGAGGGCAGGAGGACAGCAGAGAACCTGGGGTGTACCGTGAAACCATCTCCTGAAGGGAGTCTGCGAGCTGTGATGGGCCCTGCAGCTGGGGACCCCTTGGGGGGGGGNCCCGGGGGGGGGGGGGGGGGTCAGGCTGCTTTGCCTGTCCCTCGTGAGGATGGGGACAGACAGGTCAAAGCCCATGGGCAAACGACAGTCCTCGTGCCATCTCTTTGCTTATCCCTCACTGTCCCTCGGGAGGCAATACCTGCCCCTTCTCTAGGCCAGGGCGGCCTCCGCTCGGCAGGCACCCGTCCCGCCGGAGTGAAGGTGCATTTGGAACGAGCATCCCCCCAAAACGCGCCGGTTCCGTTCCAGACCTCCCGTGCCCACGGAGCACCTCTCGGTTCGCTCTGCGGCATTGACCCCCTTTCCAGATCCAGCCCTCGGAGGGCCGTGGCCATGCGAACGCTGGGAACTGGTGAGGCGGCTTGAAACCCAGCGCTGGGCTGCCCAGGCGCCCGGCGAGCGAAGGCAGGAGCCTTGCACCAACGTACGCGTAGGTGTATATACATACGCACACTAGCGGAGGAACGGGGGGCACATACTGTCTTCCATTCAGCCAAAATGAACTGCTGGTCAGGTATCTTGCATGAACGTTTTTTTCATTGATTTCTTTTTACTTCTCTAGTAATTCCAATATATGTAAAAATCGAAATATTTTTTTACTTTGTAAGTTAATTTTAAACTTCATTTTCTGTGATAATATCAAAAAGGGTGCTGTCTTGTAAAGAGTGTCCACATGACTGAGAGGTTTCCAAGCAGCCCCCGCCCTGGAAGGCTGTACATAGACTATTGCGCCGCGTTAGTCGTATGTGTATATTTTGGGGCTTTTTAGCTAGCTGAAACCGAGCATCTGTTACTTGCCAGATGCAATTGCTGTATGTTAATTTACTTGAACTTACCGGAAAGCAGAACACTTTTTATATTTGAAGAAGTTTTATTTTTTCATCTACGTTTCCTACAGATGCCTTTTTCTTTTTATAGGCTCAAATCTAAAGGTCTTTTTAAAATGTATTTGAACACTTTCACTTGATTTGCAGGTAACTTTGGTAATTATCTTGTTGCATTGGTTTTTATTTCACTAAAAGCCCACTTTAATTTTCTCACATGAGAAAACGGGTATTTTTTTATACGGGCTATCTCAATACCTTTTTAAAGATGCCGCATTCTTCACTGAGATAGGAGAGCATTAATCCCAGCTTAACTTTACTTCACACTGGCTTTGCTCCTACTCTGTATTTTTACAATTGGAAGCAGAATGCAGCTGGAAACGTGCTTCTGCGTGGTTTTGAGGTTTAGCCCCTGAGATTTCTTTGCTGTTTCGGACTGATGTTGTCTTAGTTTTTGGGAAGGGGGCCGGGGTGGGTCGAGGAGTGCTAATCTGTTTTGCAATTTGCTTTATCAATTTCATATCTGTTTTGAGCAGTCTGTGCTGCAGTAAGCATTGCAAGGAACTAAACACAGAGGATTATTTTTTCCAGTAGCATAAGGTCTTTATCTGATTGGAATGTTTACGTACAACAGGACTTTGAACTGAAATATCTTTGACAAAATGTTTTAAACCTTTCTTAAAAGCTCTCTAAGCTTTGTTCTAGTTCAGAGTCCGACTATTATATTTTACAGCAAGTTGCTTTATCGCCTACTAAGAACGTGTTGGGATTTTCTTCAAATAGCTATGTGCAGAACTACTCAGTTTGCCTAAAGAAAGTAATAAAATTGGTAAACTTTTCTGAGGCTGCAACATACCTCTGTTTGTCCACACGGTGGAGTTCAGAACATCTTTTCAGTAGAAGGGATAAAGCCCAGGCTTAACTCACTCAGCAGCGCAAGAAATGACCCAGTGCTGCGTAGGCTCACAGCACAAGTCAGTGTTTCTGATTTTGCTCTTGAGCCTGGCTTTCCCACCCCCCACCCCCAAAATCCATTTAGTTTTAGCACGGTAGTATTTGCGGAAATACTGCCTTTCTTGGATTATTATGTTCAAGTAGTATTCGTAAGATTTTAGTTGCGTTTTGTATATATACACACGTTAGAGAAGAACATGCAGTAGCAGGACATCCCACTTTCAGGCATCGTTCGTGTCCACCGTAGAGATGTTTGGCTCTAGAGGAGCAGGGAGTCTGCTAAGGGTAATAAAATCACAACAGCATACTTTGTGTGATCGGGTAACAGTGCAGCCTACTTACTAATGTTTTAGGAACCAGTATTTTTGTCTTAAACTGGATTTGGTTTCAATGCTAAAAGAGCACTGTGATATGGAAACAGGATGGATTGTATCATCCATCCTTTCTTTATGTTTTATGATTGGGGACTATGACATATGTTAGATATGCACAGCTTTGTTAAATAAGTGTACTTTTTAAATTAATGGATAATCACACAAAATATTTTGGCGCTTCTTTTTCACTAGGGTGAAATACTATTTTTTACGTCAGCGTACACTCAATTTTTTTCTTCTTTTTCTGTAATGTTTACATAAAAGTCTTGTAAAAACCCGACGGGCAAAACTCGCATTTTATACACTTGTTTCTCTAAATATACTACGTAAAGCCACCCTCTAGCCTTGCATTTGACCAGTGCAGTAGAACAGCTGCTCTAACGTGACATGTTAGAACATGAGAGGAATCTCAGGAATCAAAACAAGGTTGGTTTGGGGGCAGGGTTTATCATGGTTTTGTTAGATTCTGGATGTACTGAGTCATATAAATTTTCCTTGAAATCTGTTACATCCACTACAACTAGATTGTACTGGGTGGATGTTAAAATCCATCTGCGTACATGTAGGTGTAGGCTGTGGAGAACAAATGTAACCATGACCTTGCCGTGGTTGGTGGTGAAGTGGAACACCCAAACTCCACGATACCGTAAGGAAATGTGGTTTTCAAATATTAGTTGCTAACAAATGTCACAGACTCTAGACCAGAAGAAGTTTGTAGCTAAAAAGAATGCAGTCTACATGTCTTTTAGCAGTTTTATCTCCAAGTCTGCTGTTCTACAAACACGAATGCGTTTAATTATTTACTGAAGTTTCAATGTAAATATATTCTGTCTCCAGTCAATATATTTGAAGGATTTTCAGTGACTTACCTTATTATTTTCTTTCATTTCTGAATGATATTCAGCTGCCGCTGAATGACTCGCAGTACGTGCCGACTGGTTGCTTCTTTCCTTCATTATATTTTTGGTTTGCGACATTTACGGTTCGGTTCAATGGAAACATATTAAGTGGATAGAAGATTGCTTTTTACATTATTATGTGGCCATTTACATCTGAAATAGGATTCCCGATGGAAATGGTAATGTTTCACATACTTTTTGGATGTGGTTCTGTTAGAAATGGCAACCTTTCCTTCCGTGTCAAATCACGAGAGGGAGGATGCAACTGTGAACAGAGAAAGGAGAGGCACGAAGCCACTGCAGCGAGCCCTGGGGAGCATTCGGCGCTGGGGCTGCAAGCCTGGGCTGCCTGAATTCGGGGGGGGGGGTGTTTGCTTTTGACCGCACCGGGGTCAGGCCTGTGCTTCCTACGGGTTGGTGAAACTTAGGGCTCCACAGTCTGGAGAAAAAAAAAGTGAAAAACCTTGGCCTTACATAAAATATATATATATATATATTAAAAAATGTATAAATTTATGAAAATTAATATAACCTCTGAACCAGATGCAGATAACTTTCTTGTCTGAGTATAACATATCCAAGAAACTGATTCACTGAATCATGTAACTTTAGGTATTTTCATTGTTCTCTTGCTGCCTAACCCTCCCAGGAGAAAAAAAGAGAACTCTATGTCACTGGCGTTTTAAAGAATGCTAGGTAATAATTTGACCGCTAACTTGATTTTCTTTCTTCAAATTTCATAGTGGCTTCAGCAGGCTTGCTTCATATATTGTCTGAAGCTGCCACAGTTTTACTACTAGTCCTTCTGAATGCATACCCAGCAAGCAAAACAGAACAGTAAAACACAAGGTTGAGGGGGTTAAAACTGAAGCGCTAACAAATCAGATGGGAGTAACGTGCCCTACAAATAAAGAGATTTCTTCTTTACCTGTGAGCCGTGAGCAGAGGAGACGCAGTGACTGCGTTCTGCGTGTAAAGGAAGCAGAGACTACACGGCCAAAGAATAATACAGTGATGAGCAGGTCCAGCACACACATCTCACCCACTTATCTAAGCAATTTAAAAACATTTGCAAAAATGCAGCACGTGTTTGTACATGGAAAACAATTGCTGTGCTCTGCTAGGAGGAACCAACACTGTTGTCTCGGAAAGTAAGGGACTTTTGGTTTCTTGTTCCCTCTGTCCTTCAAGTAACCTTGAAAGTATCATCTGTTGACACTTTCCCTTTCTGAAGGAAGAGCAAATTTGGTTGTAGCTCCGTGTTGGCTCTGGGTGAACTCGGATCACGACTAGGGTATTCAGGGAAGCACAACCCAGTGTAATCCTCCCTCGCCTTGCTTTCTTGCCTCGTTGAGGAGCTCCGAATTGTGCTCTAGAGCTCCTTTGGCTAGAGAGAGACCTCGGCGTTTGTGAAACATTCACAAGAGCTTTTTGGCAGCAGGTCCTACTAGGTTGCTTGAACCCAGTGATGGCTGTGACAGAAAACTTACAGATAAATTCTTACGTAAAGTCTCTTTCTGTATATAAACTATAGATGTATATGATACATATTTTATTACAGCGTTCAGCGGCAGCGTTACTAATTCTTATTAGTAGCCTAGCAGGGAAAGCATTGCAGTCAGGATTTTAAAATACCAGATGGGCTTGTGAAGAACTGGGTATTGTTTTGAGGACAGTTGTTAAGCATTTTTCTCTGGGTTCCTGCCTCCACTTACTGGGGAGCTAAAAAATGTATTTATTCACAGTGCAGGTAAACCTCCAGAACCAGGAGTGGTGATACAGCTCCTGATGGGTAAAAGTGATTTTCTTTAGTCTTTTGTTGAAGAAATCTCGTAGCATTTTATGATGTTGAACCAGAAAGAGGCGAGGACAAGAGTTACTTAGGACTTCACTGGCATTCCAGGAGCATCTGGTTAGAATGGGCGGCACGCTGTCAGTGGCTTGTGAAACCTCTCAACCTCTTTGCTTTGCGCCTTCTAAATATATTTATTTAAACTAGCACTGTTTTTTCTGTATCACCACAGTTGATACGCCTTTCTTTTAAATTCATAATTCTGTCTTTATTTTTCCAAATCTTTATTTATTTGAACGTGCTGTTAATATCAGTTCCTGGTTTTTTTTTTTGGCACACTATCTACCATTCTTCAGGTAAAATTTTTCTGTTCTTGCACAAGATTTGGGATTGGTAAATACTTAGATTAACCAACTTGTCCCATAATGACTTATAATGGGCTTGAGGATTTATTTTTCAGTTCTGTATTTTAACTTAAAAAAATCACAAAAATCTGTCACACTCAAGCTATCCGCTTACATAGATTCTGCATTGAATTGACCCTCAGTGTTGAATTTGCTTGACTGTAATAGTTCTGATTTGGTTTTTAGATATGAATGTTTTCTCTCCTACATGAGTTTCTTGCCATGGGGGAATTTTATGCATTTTTCAGACTGTATTTTTTAAAGCACTTCACATTTGTATTTAAATGTTGGGGGGGGGGGGCGGGTTGC